>JAECMU010187467.1:238-11146 GCA_016106625.1 Dracogyra subfuscus
CCCGGTTGGGCTGCTGGTGCTCCCTTGCACCTATCTGTCTTGCTACAACAGTTTGTTCTGAATGTACACGATAAGCCTTATGACCTGACCTGACCTAACATAAATAACAAATGAAACATTTGTTTAACAATAAAATTAATGTCCATAAAATAAAGAACAAAGGAATTATATATAATCATAATTCAACATTTGTTTGTGATTTAAAGTGAATATTTACAAAATAAAATACAAAAGGAATTATACAAACTGCAATTAAAAAATTTTTTGACAATAAAGTATGAAGAAAAATTAAATAAAAATTATAAAAAAAATATATGAGTAAATAGTGACCAAAAAAAAAAAAAAGAGGAGGAGAAATATTTTCCAAGATATTAAAAACTACACCATATTGTAGAGAAAATGTTCTAAAATGGTCATAACTGCAGCATATTTTTACTTTTAGTATTTCTTGTTTAATAATGACAAAACAAATAACAACCAGGAATCAATCACCTTGCTATGACTTCACCACTCGTAGTCCTTTGTAGAACTTCAGTCACATAGCCAAGACCCTAAAAATAATAAAATCGGGTATGATAATTACATAGGTGTACAGGCTCCCATTTTTGTAGGGGGCAGGCTGATTAAACGAAAATGCCAAAATGTGAATAACATTTATTCATATTAGCATTACTACCAAACTATATGGGGGGTGGGGGGGGGGAGGCAAAGGAATCTATGCATATTTACATGGATTACAACTAATTTTAAGGGTAGCATGATGGAAATTCATGGTAAAAAGGTTTCAGGTTCGCACATTTTGCCCTAATATCTGTATATTTGTCCGAATTTGAGGTTTTGATCCTGGATTAGGGGGGCAGCTCCCCCTCCCCCCCGCCCCTTTGTCTCATATGCTTATGCATGCATACAGGCTAAACAAGGGAAATAATATTTTAATTATGATATTTGGTTATTTAGACTCTTGGTCTAGAGGGTATAAAAGGAAACCCACTTCTGGCCCATTGGTTATGCCTACCAAATAGCTGCCATCAAGCTTTTAAATGCACTCTCTCAGACAGGACAGCACATACCTATGATCTACCAGTAAGCTAAATCTTCTCCATTAGCACTCTATGAATGCCAGTTTAAAAAACAAAATACCCCAATTACATAGACTACATACAAGTCCCCTGATTCCTCAGTAAAGACTCTGTGATACCAAGTATCCGAAATAGTGACGTATGACACTTAAAGGCATACTGTCACAGATTTAAGAGATTTTTTTTATTTTTAAATTAACAAAATAATTAATTGTTGGAAACCAAATCTAGCTATCGCATCACCTCTGGGTAATATTAGTTTTTTGAATTATGGACCATTACCATAATTCATTTATTTTTACAAAATGTCATTAATAAATGAAGTATGGTGGCTATGAAGAAGTTGAATAAAGTACATTTAAGGACAAATCAAATTATTTTTGTTCAGATAATACTTTGTCAGACCATTAAATAGGTCAGTGGTCTGTGACAGTATGCCTTTAAAAATATATCCCAATAACATAAAAACTTCTTCTTTTTTTTTGGAATTACTCACAATTATGACATTTATTTATAAAAACTTAATTCCCAAAACAAAATGTTGTAGTTGCCGTATAGATTGAGAGAAACTAAGTGCAAGATAAAACTCCAGCCCTCGAAATTCATGGCAGCAATCAGCAATGCCGTCGCAAAAGCCATCGCAAACTTGATTTGCGACAGCATTTCATTGCCGTCGCAAATCTGTGAGTGTTGAAAAGTCTGTAGGCATTTCTCTCTGAACTCTGTCCAATTACAGATCCCAGAAAAAAGGATAAATTTATTATCGTGTGTAATTCAGTTTCCTCAATAAATATTAATTGGTTTATTCTAGTATAGAAGCTTACGAAAGTAAAGTTGAGATGTTATATTTTAGCATATTATTACAACAGTGGATCATATATTAAGAATTTTGACAGCATTAATCTTTTCTTTAAAATTGCCACTGTAGTGCCGTTGCAAAATTTATTTGCGACGGCACTTAACTGCCGTTGCAACCGCGTCCTGATTTCAAGGGCTGAAACTCTAGCACACTGACCACGCTAGCCGACTGGGGTACTGTGAGGTTCTTCAGCTGAAGGTATTCATAGTGAATCAACTCCAGAATGAGTTGACGGAAACCAATCGCTTCAGTGCTCGGACTTCTTATGAATGATTCACAGAGGGAACTCTGTAAACAAAACACACTCACTTTACTCTGTGTATATTATATTATATTATAATAATTTTTAAAAATTATAATGAAAACCTAAAACTCAATAAATAGTGTATTGCAACTTACTAATTCTAAAAATTGTGGATATTATTCATTATTTTAAAAGGTCAAAACTCCATTATCTATAATTAGTAATACAAAAACGTAAAGTTTGATTTATTTAACGACGCCACTAGAGGACACTGATTTTTTATATTATCATCGGCTATTGGACATCAAACATATGGTCATTCTGACATTGTTTTTTTTAGAAAAAACCTGCTGTCACCACACAGGCTACTCTTTTACGACAGGCAGCAAGGGATTTTTTATTTGTGCTTCCCACAGGCAGAATAACACAAATCATGAGTTATGGTTCACTGGTCGCTGCAAGTGGTTTACACCTACCCAATGAGCTTTGCGGAGCACTCAATCAGGATTTAGAGTCGGTATCTGGATTAAAAATCCCATGCCTCAAACCCTGTACCTGCCAGCCTGTAGTCCGACAGCTTAACCACTAAGGCCAGTAATTAGTAATACTTGCATTATTTTAAATCTTGATGAAATAAATAAAATAAAAAAACCCAATCTGCAAATATTTGCTGTTAAAAAGTGTACATCCAAATGCCATTTTATACAATGAAGTGCAACATTTATCAACTGCTATTGACCCATATATGTTTCTTCAATTCTAGTATTGTTACAATAATTATTAAGGGATTTGTTTTAATTGTTTTTTTATGTGGTTGGCACATAAAATATATCTGAACCTTGAAAAAACGTATACAAAAATTATCTTGAATATCTGAACCTTGAAAAAAAAGTATATAAAAATTATCTTGAATTGAATGGGACTTAATTATCGATAGAATGACAATGGAGTAAAAAAGGTGTTTATTCTTACCACAAGCGGGTGTACCACAGACACGGCAGTAGAGCCTTGAGATTTCTACAGACAAAAATAAAGAAGCTCAGACTAAATACACATTTTATTATCAATCGTTGGTGATCAGCTGGTGATTACAGGCCTCCCAGCCATTTGTACATATTAAAATTTTGAGGTCAAATATAGGAGTTTTATAGAAAAATTTGGACCGATTATAATGATTATAAGCATTTTTCACGGATTTCTAAAGACATTTACATTACTGATGGTATGTTCTTACCTTGCGTATGTACACAAGATACCATCTACTACCTCAACAAATATATACCAAAGCTTGCCAGCAGTCCACGCCGATATCCAGGATACTTTGAAAGTTAGTACATCTTGTATCAGTAATACATACTTCTCACCTCATTAGGTGAGCATGATCTTGATTGGCACTTGATAAAGATTTTCCACATTCAAAGCATCTTCTGAATTTCTGACAGGCTAACTCAGTAACATATTTTATTCATCAGCATTTTGGCAAAGCAATTAAGTCAAATATAGGAAATGAATATCAAAACAGGAGATTTATAGGATGCTATAACAAATATATAAGAAATATATGTGGTCTGAGAGGCTTGTCAGATTATACAATCAATTCGAAATATATGAACTTATAAGGAGGATTAGAATTCTTAGAACCATTAACCTTTGCTGAGTTCACCAGTATAGATCGTAATACATAATTTGTTCATACATAAAAAATAATTTAAAAACAAAATCCAGTTTGGGCTTCTTACAACTATTAACATGACCAGAAATGCATTGAATATACACACTGATATTCTAAACAAGAAAATATATTTAATATGTAAGTTTAAGGGTGGAAATATTTTTTATTAGTTGGAAACATCTTACAATGCAGGAAACTCGGGAATGTCCCTTTAAATAACTTACTAAAGAAAACCTCGTCAAGTAGATAGAAATTATGTCCTTCAGTCTTCTCTGTAAGTACGGATCTCTTCGGTAGTCAAGTCTTGACAAGCCAAGCATGAACTACACAGGAAAATAAACCCAAACACAAATTTTTGTTATCTCCTAACTTCAAGGGCCATAACTTGGTGAAAAATGGGCCAATCCCCATGAAAATCAAACTTGATCTGTAACACTATAATAAAAGCTACACACAAAATTTCAGTTCACGATCTTAGGCATTATTAAAGAAGTCCAGAAAGCAACGTGGAACAGACAGACAGACAGAGACAAAACCTATAGTCTCTGCTGGATGGATCAGTAGGGAACTAATAAAATGGTCTGTTAATTGCCATTTATGTTGGTTTTTATCCAGCATATGTACAAAGTCATTGCATGTTAACCTATATAGAAACACAGCATATATATATATATATATATATATATATAAGCCACAGATTCTGTTGACGACTCCTTATTTTGAAATGACCAAAGATTACTGTATCATAAAATTTTAAATATATTCAAAATTGTTGACAGTAGATAATATGAAGATAATAGTTTCCAGAACAAATAATTCCCCTCCATTAATACTCAAGTTATCCTAACTGAAAAGAACTTTATACTAACACTACTACATCACTGTCAAATTCAGACAAATTGAATTCACATATTTATAATTTTGATGTCTACAATTGTTAAAAAAAAAAAATCCAACCCATACTGATGCTAAACATTTAATCCAAGCCCTGGAGAGTTTAAAACACTATTAAATATCTTTCTTCTTACCAGGTGAAGATGATCTCTGACTGCTCCGAGAAATACTGGACTAACTGGTTTGCTGGTCTTGATGAGAAAGTGTGGAACAATCATAGCCTCAAGAATAGCGGGTAGAGGGCAGTTCGGCTTCGACTACAAGCAGATGGGGTTGGGGGAATGGGGAAGAGAAGGAAAATTAGTTATCCTATAAGCATCAAAAGTAATCACATTATAAACTCAAAAAGAAGGGGAAAAAAAGAAAGGAAAAAAATTAAAACCCTGTATAATGGAAAATTGTTTTGTTTTACTTTTATTTTCATTAAATTAAATTTTAATTTTATTTTTTTTAAATTAAGTGCATGAACATGGATAGTGAAGTCAGGTAACATTTTGTTTTCAAAATCTTGATTTAAAATATTTTTCGTGAATTAAAAATTGATTAGCTACTACTGTTTAATATTTTAAAATTGTGATGGTTTCTCGAGGTAGATTTGCTACCAAAATGTTTTTGTTGAGAAAATGGCAGGTTATTTAAAGGTTGTTCTAGAAATTTATAACATGGGATTGGGGAGGGGGGGGGGGGAGAACAATTGTTTATGTCCATCCACCAACCCCTTGCCATTCCAACCCTTTCTACAAACCTTACATGCAAAGAAAAATGGACATCAGTGAATCTGTTAGTTTTACTTACCTGCACATACAGCATGGGTGAACAGTACTTCATGAGTTGTCCAACTACTGTATACATGGCCGTGACGGTCTCTGTGGGACCCATCACTCTCAGGACAGGAGTTATCTGCCTTGGGACATTAATGAAGTAGTTCATCACTTTGTCCCTGACAATCATCTTTTCTCTGAAGTTCTTAATAAAAGAAAAAAAACTTTTTTTTTTAGGAATTTGTTTTAGTAATTAAGTAAATTTAAAGATTGTCTGTTATTTCTTTTACATTCATCGGGTATAAATAAAATAAATCATCCGCAAATTGTGTGAATTGGCAAAGTTTAAGGATGAATTTGTTTGTTTGTTGTTGTTGTTTTTTTTGGGGGGGGTCATACCCAAATAAACATAAATGAAATAACTGACAACACATATAATTCAATTTGAAACATACTAATAAAAACATTAAAGTTAATATTTGATTTTGAATTATGTTTTGATTTTTAAAAAATAATGCTCAGCAAGACAAGATACCAATGTAAAATGATGTCATCAGATATATTATTTTTATATTCATCGATAAATCAATAAACTTGCATTGCTACAATAGGATGATGTTAAATTGTTATGAATATAACATAAATTTCATTATATACACATTAGTCAGATCCATTCAGGAAAGCAAATTTCTATGTCAGAAACGTATACCTGAAAATGTTTTTAAACAAATCTATAAACCAGATAATAAGATTTATGATTGTGCTTAGACGGAAAGTGACTGATAAAATTACAAAATTCATCTGATTCCAAATATATGAGTTAAGGACATTTATGCTTTACACAACATAAACAAGGGTAGACAGTGATTATGAATGAAATGTAATAATATATTATTTGGTCTTTTTCTCTGTGGTAATATATTATTCTCCAAAAATAAAAATGGTTCTGTATCTTTTGAAAAAATTAATATTCGACTCACCTCACATCTGAAGTAAACTTTTCCTAATGTTTTCAGAAATTCTTTAGGAGTGGGTTCTACACCTCCATCAGTGGCGAGGTTTGCAGAAGAAAACATTTCCTGCACTTCAGGAAGTTTTATGATAATCCTGCAAAGAAGAAAACCCGATACACAGACTTTTATAGATACAGTGAAAGCTGTCAAACCATATAACACTGGGGATCTAATATGTATCTGGTTTAGACAGGATCCGGTGTTTAGAGTTTTGTTTTTGGTTTGTTTAACGACACACTCAACACATTATAATTACGGTTATATCGGCGTCGGACATATGGTTATGTAGAGAAAAAACCCCGGTGGTTAGCTGACGGGGATCGATCCTAGACCGACCGCGCATCAGGCGGGCACTGCACCACTGGGCTATGCTGCCCGCTCGGTGTTTAGAGTCACATTTTAGAATTTAGAAAATTGGGGCCCATGAAACATTGCTTTTTTTGACAGGATTCACTGTAATATTATGTAGTTAACAATTTTGTATTTATTGAACAAACATATAGTATTATATATTCTCTCATCCTCACGTATATAGGCCAGAGCTATCCCACGAAAGAAAGCTATGAAGAAAAGTTCTATCCTACATGGGATACCATGTGCACTCATTTAACATGACATCGTTGGTAATATATGATGTCATATTAATGTGACATGGTGATGTGAGGTCATTAGACACAGTTTTAAATTAATATTTTGTTATTAAAACCTTCATAATAAAGGCTACCTTGTGAATTTGTAGTGATAAATTTTATTTATTACATGAAACAAACATGATAAATATGATAGTGTAGTTTATTTACGACAAAATGGTCAAATAAAAAAGTTACTTGTTCAGACAGACGCATGTGCTACAACATCTCAGGGATTGAAACTCGCCAAAACAATATGGTGACCCAAAAAATAATAATGGATGTCGGTAAATTATGGTAAGAAAATCACAAGCATGATTTGAATGTGGAATACAAATATTAATAGTCGCTCATATGTTACAGCTCTAAAGAAGATCGCCCATATAATATTATTTGGGCAACTAACACCATTTTTTTACAAACTGAACATTGGTGGCATTTGGCTACCTGGCCACAGGCCGTTTCGAAACCTGCAGCTTGCTCTAAATGCGTACCTTATAAACTACTTGACCGTGACGGTAACAGAATGAACGATGAACAATTAAAAATTATTACAATACTATTTTCCAAAAGAAATGAACGCTTCATAGTTTAAAATAACAAATAATTTGTACCATCGAATATTATATATTGTATATGAAGAGTTCAGGCGCAAGACGCGATATATCCATTTTCAATGTTCAGTAAAAATGTGTTTTATAATTGGCGTATATCGTTTTGATGAAAAAAACCCCGGGATTTACCCAATACAATTTCATAAGGATCAATCACGTTTTGCAGCAAAGCAGCGGGTTTACGATTAGCCCTTACTAACATACAATAATGGCTTTAACTAAAAACTAGAAAGAAAATGGTTTATATCGCGTTTTGGGCCTGAACTCTTCATATATTATTTGTATATATTAGTGAAATATTTTACCAAGTTATCTACTAAACTTCAAAAATTGTAGAAAATGTATTTATTTTTTAACAAAACGTTAATTATTTCATGAAATAACCTATTGGTTTGAAGTGACTGTGTAATATGTAGTATTAACTGATAACAACTGTGCAAGTGGTATACTGTCACTTGTGTAACAGCAACACAAGGCGGTGACCAGGCATTGGGACCATTAACTGAAAAACTTTGTGGTCGACGTATGTTCATTTTTTACACGGTTGAGAACACTCCCTAAAATTAGCAGTCACATGACCCTCTCGAAAGTGTTGTATTTTTAACAGAATATATTCTGACATGTAAATTGTATTGAACTGCATGGAGTAATTAATGGTAGTGTGTAACCGTAATGATACTCCAGATAACTGACCTGGTAAAGTTCTGCAACTCCAGGAATGAAGTGGGAATCAACATGACACATCTGAACCACGACTGAACGAGCTGCACCTGGATTCCAGGAATATTGACAAGCATCCAGTCCAACACACCCTCCTCACCAACAACCTGGGCCACAAAATGGCACGAAAGACTGAAGAAGAAAATAATATTTTAATTTTTGCTTCTTTGTGAAATAATATATATTTATTATCCACATATTTCAAGATATTCATGGAAATATAAATCATGTATGACCCATGTTGAGTCATAATGATTTCACATGTCAGGATTCATGTATTGACCTCACTTTTGCTCAGGTATTACGTTAATCCTGACACTCTTTTTATAAAATCAGTACCACACATGAGCTCATATAATAATTTCCATATACATGTATATATATATATATATCTTACATTTATGACTAACATATTTAATAAGTCATTTTAATCCCCGATTCAAGAATAATAATAAAAAAATAATTGCGATGTGTGTGTGTGAGTTTACTAAACTGAGCCTTTATGTAAAAAGCTACATCATCTGATATATTATATTTTTAATTAGTCTTAAGAACGGATTAAAATGTAATTATCAGTCACTAAATAAGAGATTTGTTTACACCAATTAATCAACTTTCAGTTACACAAGTGGTTGTTTGATATTAAAAATATAATCTCAAAAAAGGTCATTTAATTAGGATTAAAAAACAAACAAATTGGTTTGTTTAACGACGCACTCAACACATTATATTACGTTTATATCGGCGTCGGACATATGGTTATGTTGAGAAAAACTCCAGTGGTTAGCTGATGGGGATCGATCCTAGACCAACCGCGCATCAGGCGGGCACTGTACCACTGGGCTATGCTGCCCACTTTTAATTAGGACGTCACAAGCATATGCTGAAGATGTTACTGAAACCGCAGTAGTTTTCCTTTCAGTGTGGGACTACTTAAAAAGGCCGTACTCTCCACGCTTTTATTTGCGCTATCTCGCTATGACACAAGCCTAGGGCACACAGAACCTGCAATTTGCCAGGTAATCATCCCCCACCCACCCCTGTGAAATCATATGCTCAGGAGACACAGATATCATCACACCCGTGAAGTGGGTGATATTCAGTGTATATGGATTTACACTTACCCACTGAGTCTGGCAGTGCACTCACTATAGTATGGAGTCTCAATGAAATCTCCCCACTCCACCTCCATTGCAATAAATCATTGTTTATATTCTGATATATATGTCTTTGTCTCTGTGCTTTGTATTAAATGCCAGTAGAATCTTTAAAAAATAAATAAAAATTTACTAAGTCCATCATTATTTGTTATATAGAAAATAGTTTTTAATAAAAACCACAAAATATTACTTCATAAGAGTTAAAACTTTTGCAAGAAATCTTCAAACACTTACCCAACATGGATACCATCTGCACAAGCAAAATGATGGAATACGGCTTTGAAACTACTCGTAGGTGACTGCAGACTGGGTCTAGAAAAACACGAAATCAAAATCTGACATTAGTAACATTACACAGCAGGTCTTATCTATATTAAACAAGAGTACTGGTTAAGTACATGATATGCCCATCAGGAGTTTGATGGAAAACCATATCTATATTAATGAATATGTTATGGATATGATTCAGCTCAATTATTTGAAATTTTTTGCAATGACATGGATGAACAGTTTGTCTTGGACCAACCACCATCCCAAGTTGTTCCTACATGTTAGGTTTGATGGTCCTGTATGTAAGATATGGTCCGGATAAGGATTTACTGTTATATGCAGTGGGACCATGAAAAGTAGGTCACAGTGACCTAGTAATAGTATGTGACACACGGCCATCCCAAGTTGTTCCTAGAAGTGAGGTTTGATGGCCATGTATGCATCTATATGCAAGATATTGTCCGGACAAGGATTTACTGTTATGTGCAGTAGGTCACAGTGACCTAGTAATAGTATGTGACACATCACCATCCCAAGTTGTTCCTACATGTGAGGTTTGATGGTCCTGTATGCAAGATATGGTCTGGATGTACGCCATACATAATAAAACCCATAAATGGGTGTAATAAAATAAAAACTTGATAGCAAGGCAATGCCCTCAGTGGTTAAATTGGTTCATCGCAGATACTGGGTTTATTCAGTTTTTTGTTTTGTTTTTTTAATGACGCACTCAACGCATTACAATTACGGTTAAATCGGCGTCGGACATATGATTATGTCAAGAAAAAACCCAATGGTTAGCTGACGGGGATCGATCCTAGACCGACCTCACATCAAACGGGCACTGTACCACTGGGCTATGCTGCCCGCTGGGTTTATTCAGATGCCAGTAGATCATCTTCAATCTAAAAAGAATGCACAACTCTGTGAATATGTGTAGATCAATAACACCAAATCAGGGGAAGATGAAGATTTTTGCTAGAGAGGGGGTGC
>JAECMU010187469.1:0-13895 GCA_016106625.1 Dracogyra subfuscus
CCGTCATCAAAGTCCTTAAGAGTGGTGTAGTGGCGTCTTATCTGAGGACATAGGTCTGAGGTCCGTGGAGAAGTCTGGTCGCGAAGGATGGGTAGAAAAAATTTGACAAAGGCTCCAGAGCTTAAGTCACTTCCACCTTCTAAAGAGGCATTCGAAGAGAACGTAAAGCGGGCGCACATTCAGACTGCCATTTGGAAATCAGCTCTCAACTCAGAACCTCCAGCATTAAATCCTATCGAGTTCGGATGGGAACGTGACGAATGCACTAGATGCTTGATCCCAGTAACGTTGCAACCAAACATTAGTGTTGCTCCACCGGAGGTGCTGGAAAATGATAAGGTGTGGTTGTGCTACGGATACAGCCTGTTCGACAGCAATGTGTGGATGCTATACAGCTCACTTGCCATGCACAATGTTTTGTGGATGTCACGGAGAAGCACACTGCCGGAATGAGCACACCCGACGGGTTGATGACTGTGACAATGTTGTTGAAAGTGACTTGTTTGAGGACTGAGTCAAATCAGTAATGGCAACATACATCAGCATAAGTAAAGGGGATGTTCTTTAACGACTCGGATATACACTGAAGTTGATTTTTGCATATTTTGCAGAAAATATTGGTGTGATCAATACTGTAATGGTTTAATCTGATTCTTTACCCCTAAAAACATGTGTATAGACACCAAAATTATTTTGATACCGTCCATAATTACTGAGATATTGACGAAAACAAGATTTTCAGTAATGGCGGCCTTAATTTGCATATTGTGCGGATTGCCCAAGGATGACAGAGTGGCATCATTCAGATTCTTAAAGAGCACATCTCGGAGGTATAGAAACAGCAAAAAAACTTTGTACGGACCGTATTGCAAGGTTCTCCAAAAATCTGGGGTTTGGCAACCGGACTATTGTCGGAAGTATATCCATTATCCACACATGGGCAGACCATCGTTCTCACTTCACCATATAACTATAATTAAAATGTTTTTTGAGTGGTCATTAAATAAACATTCCTTTTTTCGGTTTATGCCTATCCATTCATGTGTATGCTTGTCTCTTAGTTGGTCCTGGTGTGCATGTTGTCTGCACATTTCTGTAGGGTAGGGAGTGGAGTAGGGCTATGTTTCTTCCATTACTGCACAACTTTTACTATTCACCATTTAGAAGTGGGATTTATGAGTGTTCGCTTGAGGTGATAGCATTGCAGGATTGAATCAACTCGGTCGATCCATTGAAATTATTGTTTTCTTCTCGTTCCCACCAGTGCACCACAACTGGTCAAAGGCCGTGGTATGTGTTTTTCTGTCTGTGGGAAGTGCAGATCCTTTGCTTCATTAGAAAAAGATGTAGCAGGTTTCCTTTGATGATTAAGAGTCAGAATTACCATATGTTTGACATCCAATAGCTGATGATTAATTAATCAATTTGATCTAGTAGTGTCATTAAACAAAACAAACTTTTTTTAATTCACCATTTCTCCTAGCACTGAATTTACAATGAAAATGTCTTGTGTTGTTTATTGTTAACTATTACTTTTAAAAAAGGAGGAAATTAAAGGGATATCCTGAGTTTGCTGCACGTTTTAAAATGTTATTGACTAACAGTTTGTCTGTTTAACGATGCACTCAACACATTATATTGACTAACAGAGATGTTTTAACGATTGTAATTACATATCAAATATATCTTTCTGCAAAAAATATTTGTGGCTGTATATTAAACGTGTTTCTGATCAGTCTAATATTTCTACTAGGTTAAATTTCATCACATTTTCTAAAATATAGTTTTTTCGTACATACTAAATTATTTAAAGTCAAACTCCAGTTTGGGCTTCTTACAAATATCAAGGCGACCAGAAACACATTGAAAATACAGACAAAGATATTCTAAACAAGAAAATATATTTAATATGTACCGGTATGGTTAGTTTAACTAATATTTTATTAGTCAGAAACATCTTACTGTGCAGCAAACTTAGGAATGTCCCTTTAAAGCATAACTAGAGGGAAAGAATTGAACCCCCCCTCCCCCCCTAAAAAAAAATCCAACCCCAAAAAAACACATGCTCAAAAACTGCCCCCACAACTCCACCAAAGACTATAACAAAACAAAACAATAACAACAATAGGTTGGTAAATGTACTTTAATATTGCTGCCTGGCAAACAAGTGCCATTCTCGCCAGTAAATTAGAATTTAAATATATACATGAATTTATATACATAATATATACATATAGTAAATGAAGAAATCAAAGAAAGAGTTTCAAGTCTAAACATAAATTGTTGACAACAGCTACTTCTATGGAACCTAAATTCCACAGCAAGAAACCACAGATGTGTGCGTTATAGACAAAAATATACCACACAACAAAAGAAACCTGAATATTTGGTCATTCACTCTTGTGTCTATTAAAATTATAATTTTCAACTTATTTTTGTGCTTATATCCAATTAGGGTTCAAACATGCTGTCCTGGGCACTAGAGTTTCCACGAGTACTCGAGTACTCGGGCATGGGTCGAGTCTAGCAGGACTCGAGTCCGTTCACAGGACTCGGGTACTCGTACAAGGTGGAATACAGTGATCAATGTAGGGCAATAATTTCACCAATAGATAATTAACAATATAAGTTTTTATATGTTAAACTGGCTGTTCATCCTTCACAAGACTGCATGTATCAACCGGTTTTTAAATGCAATACAATGGCATGATTTGACATCAATGTTCAGTGCTTGAATTAAGATGCATAATACTATTTTACTTTATTACTTAGTCTCATTATCATCCAGTGTAAGTGTCGGGTACTCGGGTACTTGGGTCCGGGTCGAGTTTGACCCTCGAGTACTCGAGTCCAAAATACTGGACTCGTGGAGGTCCGTCCTACTGGACACACACTTCGGCTATACAAGACAATGGGTTAGCGACAGAGAAGAGGGTGTAGTGGCCTTATACCTACCAATTCGAGTCCTTAAGAACTCCCTCTGGGTTGCAGCCGGTACCAGGCTATGAACCCTGTACCTACCAGCCTGTAGTCTGATGGCTTAACCACTGCGTCACCAGGGCTGGTCTAAAATTATCAATGACTTATGTAATTTTGTTTTGGGCCAATTTTGCCAGTCTATTTATGGAAACAAATATATAAAAACATCTGTGTTTCTTTTGTTGTGCAGTATGGTGGTTGATCTACTAAAGGTAAATACATACATACATGACTTGAAATATACTTTGTTTACATTTCTTTCAAGTAGATCGCCCATCGGGGGTGGGTGGGGGGTGGGTGGTGGTGGGTGTGAGGGTGGGTGTGTCAAGATAACCAAATTCACAAATTTGTTTCTGTTTATCCATAGGCCTATATCAAGGAAGCTTTCCACAAAATTTGATTGAAATTGGTCAAATAGTTTTGGAGAAGTAAAAAATACATAGGGGATAATAAACAAGTTATCACATTTATGTTCCACATGAAATAGTTTTCTGTTGTCACGAGCCTTAGCTTTAGTGAAGATTTCACTCGAGACACAAATGTGATAATAACTGGTACAAAGTTTGTTATTCTATGTATTACCCCAGCTATTTGGGTTTCTTATTTAAATCCATTATTTTCGATACAGCTTACATCGGCTACACGTCCATGTATAAAGAAACAACAAAAACTATTTTACTGCTCTGGGTATTGCTTTAACTTTGTATTTTATTCAGTTCACATATAATTTTCAAAACCAAAAATTCTATATTCTGTAAACAAAACATATAATTTTATTACAAGTTTAACAATGGCATAAACGCAAACACTTTAAATTATGTGATGTCATTTTGTGTGCTTTGCCGAATCGGGTTGACGTCATATTTAGGACCGACAAGGTGATTGGTTTGTTGGCATCAAATTGTCCAGTAGTAGTGTATGTTAAACCAATGAATGATAAATTCTCAGTAAGAAATTATGATTTTTGTTTTTTTCCATAAGGGGGTGCCTGCTGGAATAATAATAAAAAAGTTTAATCACAACTCGTGATAAGGGACAAAAACAGATTGCAATAGGTCATGTGAGACTTTGGTTTAGGTGACCTAAAATTCTGTTTTAAAAATCAGGTGAGGCTATATAATTATAGCAATGGTTCAGAACGGCATGTACAGTCAACCCTGTCTATTAAGGCCATCTTCTATAGCAACTACTTGTAAGTAAATGACACCTAAACCTGTGTGAATAATGAATATACATGCATTATATACCTAAACAATCATTTGTCTATACCCTATATAACCACATGCCAATAAAGGGATAGAGCATATAATAGATCTCTTACTACTAATTGAAAAGAGAAGTTAATGAAGTGGTGACAGTGAGTTTTCTCTCTCAATATCTGTGTGGCCCTTAACTATATGTCTGATGCCATATAACCATAAATACATGTAACATGTATTGAGTGTGTTGTTAAATAAAACATTTCTTTCTTGTTTTCTTTCTGTTAAGGCTAGTGACTTTTTTAACACTAATTACTATGATGTTAATATAACTTATAACACCAAAACATGTAATTACGATTTCGGGTTTCACATTTTATGATTCACATCTACAAAAGTTATAACGAGAAAACACACCTTAAGGGGTTAGGGCCACAGCTAGATTTCACCACCCCCCACCTAACACATATTCTGCCTATTTTGTAAATCTTTAGACAGGCTTGACGGTACAGGCAATTTATCGATAATGATAGTAAATATACATTTTAATGAGCCTCACGTACATTATTAGTAATGAATATATATACATGAAAAGTCAATATCCACAAATGTGATAAATAAAATATATGTATATACATAAACACCATAATACACTAACAATTTAATAAATATAGGTAAACTCATACATATTTGCTGTAATGGTACACTGATTAACATTAAAGTTGTAATCGTTTACATTGCTCATTTCAAGTAAAATTTAAATTATTTAATGGGCAATGTTAAAATATATATATAAAAATGTTAGTTTTTTTGCGTAAAAACAGTTTTCATAAAAATATAAACCATAAAGCAACAAATATCAAACTGATGTACAAGTTTAATTACATATATAATTACATATATATGTAGCAATAATGCACCAAAGAAAACAGAAAACTGGTGGGTAAGAAGTAACCTTTTAAAGGGACACACCCTACTTTCAATCCATGAAAATTAACACTAAGTTACTGACTAAGTTTAGTTAATCTACCGACCTCTAACACATTTGAATAACGTAACAGTTGTTACATGAGTCAGTGACTTTGAAATGGTGAAATACCCTCTAAAAATAAGACTAAAACTCGAATCCATAACTGTTATTTCTCAGTCGCACATGCACTTTAAAAAATGAGAAATGCATTTTGATATTAAAAACACCAGGATAACCAAAAACACTTTGAATGTAAGGAAATGGATAATCTAAACCATAAAATCTAAGTAAAGTATGATTTCAGTTATCAAAAAATGGCTATAACAGTAAAAAATATGCCTTAGTGTTTAAAAACTAGGGTATGTCCCTTTAAAAAATTAACAAATTGTATAATGTGTGATATAACCTAGCATAGACATGGGGGTTTTGTAACTCGGTTTTCAAATGACTAAATTTTTATGCCTCTGAGAATTCAAACATTTGTATAGAAACCATTTATGAGTAACCATGATAATACTAATATTTTTAGTTAGCCTAATTCTTTTTGTAGTATCCGTTATGAACATGTTAATGATGTCATAAATTTAATGTGCAAATGAAAACTGGGTTACACAAGACCAGACTTGTGTGAATGAATCTAATGTTGTTGCCATTTTCAGAAGACTGAATATTGTGTATATAAAAGATAATACAATGTATATGTACACTCAATCTGTAAATTAAATAATTTTCTCCACACGGAAAAGTCAAAGCTTGGGCCTTACAATCTTGAACATATTGGCTGATGCAGCTCGGTTGTAGAATGTGATGGGTTACAAAGTTTACAAGATCGGTCACAAGTTAATTAACTAACTGTGCTAAAACAATAAATTATTCAATGTATAGATACACACAAATATGTATTTAAAAAATAAACATTAGAATTTCATTGGATAATGTAACTGCTGTGTAAATAAAGATATTATAATTAAACTACCAAATCAATTTGTTACAGCATGGATTTTGTTGAGTTGGGTGGTTTAAAACATATTCACAAGGAGAAGTGGGGCAGGGGGTGGGTGATGAAGTAAAATCTTTAACATAACATTTTGTAACATACATTATCTACTGCACCCTAAAACTTCGGAATATGAATCTGTAAGATCAGAAATATTTTGAATATATTAAGACCATTCTAGAAGGAACCTGCAGGAAAATTGAAAATTTGCGTAAACCAATTTGTTTTTACGTAACTAATCCATCATCAGCCCTCGAAATTCGCAGCAGCAATCGGCAATGCCATCGCAAAAGCTATTGCAAACTTTATTTGCAACAGCATTTCATTGTTGTTGCAAATCTGTGAGTGGTGAAAAGTCTGTAGGCATTTCTCTCTGAACTCTGTCCAATTACAGATCCCAGAAAAACGCATAAATTTAGAAACTTTAATAACTACATTTGTATTCACATAGTACAAACAACGAAAAAATAAAAAATTTGGTTTATTCCAGTATAGAAGATTACGAAAGTAAAGTTGAGATGTTATATTTTAGCATAATATTACAGAAGTGGATCATATATGAATAATTTTGACAGCAGTAATCTTTTCTTTAAAATTGCCGTAGCAAATTTGTCAAAATTTCAAGGGCTGCATCATGAATATGTAAATGATTTTGTTTTTGGTTTGTTTAACGACGCACTCAACACATTTTAATTACGGTTATATCGGCGTCGGACATATGGTTATGTCGAGAAAAAACCCCAGTGGTCAGCTGACGGGGATCGATCCTAGACCGACCGCGCATCAGGCGGGCACTCTACCACTGGGCCATGCTGCCCGCGAATATGTAAATGATGTCATAAATTCAATGCGTGAAGGAAAAAGTGGGCTACACAAACGATACTTGCGTAAGAAATGCATGAACAAACCTATCACTCTTACAGCTTTCAGAGACCTGACCTGATTGTTTGATTTAGAAAATTTATTAGGTCAGGTCATATGGTTTAAAGTGCACATTCAGAGCAAGCTGTTGTAACGCACGCCTGTCGTGGGCGCAAGAGCTTGTGGAGCCAGCTCTTTCGTCCAAGACAAAGTTGGGGGGAGGGGGGAGGTAGGAGGGACCACCTGCACTGGAGCATTAATTATGCCAAAAAGAAAAGGTGGGCATTTCAGTATGAAGGAATTTTGGTGCAATTTTTGAACGGTCGGCCGAAAGTAAAAAGATATTTCTAATTTTCATTATCAATACTTACCAAGTACTAGCACAACAAATATGCTATACAACCTGAGTCATCTCCACTACAAAATTGTCTTCCCTTGCCGGATGTATATCCATATCTGTGGTGGCCTAGCGGTTAAGTCGCCGAAAAACAGGCTAGTAGGTACTGGGTTCGCAGCCCGGTACCGGCTCCCACCCAGAGCGAGTTTTTAAGGACTCATTGGGTAGGTGTATGGCCGCTACACCCTCTTTTCTCTTTCACTAACAATAACAACTAACACACTAATTTCTATTCTGTCCTGGACAGACAGCTCAGATAGCTGAGGTGTGTGCCCAAGACAGGCGTGCGCTATAACAGCTTGCTCTGAATGTGCACGTTAAACAATATTGAAAATGAAAAAAAGCAGACCATCGTTCTCAATTCTGCAGTCCTCCATTGTGGATGTACTTTTAACAAGCTCTGCAAAACTTCTTGGTTTTTTGTGCACAACGTGAAATCTTTCATTAATGTGTACATTTATTTCTCTTTTCCATAGCCCTTACCAAGACATACATGTACATTGTTTTGGGGATAACTGGGGTTACACATTTATTTATTTATGTTGTATGACATAGTAGTTGTGCTAGTACAGTAAGTTAAATACCACTAATACAGATATGTGATGTAGTTGGAATCGAATGCAAATAAAGCCAAAACTACATTTACCTACTTTTCTTCTATGCAGAACTTGCCATTTAAGAGGAGCTATCTCTTTTCATCCTATGTTACTTCTTTGAGACTAGTTCAAGAAAAGTAATTTTTATCTACCCTTATACATATCACAATGGTAATATCTTATATGGCTTCCCATGATCCAAGTTAGGGGAGAAATTAATAATTCTCCTTCATTTATTATATTAATGGTGAGGTATGTTTGTGGTTGCTGAGAATTTGGGGGAAAAAAAAGTCAAACTATATTTATTTAAGTTTATTCTGTGATTGCTGGGTGTATAAGGAAACTTGCATTCCTGTTTTCGTGTACTAATTTGTTTTATCAGTTTGATGGTAGTTTGACTTACATGTTGGGAGTGGAAAATACATGAAGGGTCCACAAGAATAACCTATGACATCCAAACAGATATTATTATAACGATTGTGCATGTCAAAATTACAAAATGCTACGGTCACAATGACACAATAAATTAAAAACCTATACTTATGGCAGGCCATTAAAAGTAGACTTTGGTAAATTATGCTTGAGCATAAATATTCCATCATTGCAGAGTTGTAAATGTTAAACTTAAAAAAAGATCACTTTATTATAAATGTTATTCCTGTGGACCCTTCACACATGATAATGATGATATATAGCACTTGATGATCCTTTGCCAAATTACAAAATACTAATTAAAGTTGAATTTGGCATGTGTATTTCATTAATAAATTATAAAATGTTTGTTGAATAAAAGAAGAATGAAGTGAAAAACAACTAAAATTCAAGAGTTGGTCGGGTTAACCAGCAACCACTAAAATTAAAATAATACAGTAAACAGGCTGAAATGACTTTCACTTTTTCTTACGGGGAACATTTTGTTTTCAAACTCTTGATTAGCAAATATTTGTTGTTAATTGAAAATTGATTAGCAACTACTGTTGAATGTTTTAGATGTGTGTTGAAATCTCTGAAACTTGCGTAGCAATGAGCGATACAGAACAAAATGTTCCCGGTCTTACATTATTAAGTTTTTGTTAAAATAAATGTGGTAATTAAACACCAAAATTCTGAATAGCTCTAGCACTATACTAAAGTAGAAAGTTTATCCTTATCATCTGATAAGGAGCGGTGTTTAAACTGATCGGAAGTTTTGCTGCCGGAGGACATTTCCCAAGAGAGACAACTCTCAGATACATGATTGTAAATGTCATGATTTCCTTTAACTGGGACGGGACCACTGGGTCTGTTCGACTGCGTACCAAAAGACGCTACTCTCAATCGGGACTTGACCTCGGAAACCGAAACATTTGGTTGCCATGACTGCGATGGCATAGCGTGAAAGCTATGACGGTGTGATGCCGATTTGACCTGCGAAAAACCTCCCGGATGACTCTGACCTTGAAACAGTCTATAAATATCGGTCGACGCAGCAAACAACGGTCTCCCCGATTTCAGCGACATTTCTGAGGAAGCACGAATCTGATTGGACAGTTTTGTTGGCTCAGGTATCCGCTCAGACAAATTGCGATTGTCGGTGTCGCTGAATTTTCCTGTCACAGAATTAACATCACAGTAGTCCCAGGAATGGCGTTGTGACCGTCGTGCAGGTGCACACATACCTGACGGTTTCGGCCTCATCTGCACATGTGACGTGTCGACACCATTTTCAAAATGGCTGCCAGCTTGATCAAAAGGAACATTTAAGTTGGGCATAGAAATCATGCGACTCGGTTTCTGTCTCAAGTCCTGTTGTATGGAAGATGCATCATGCGGTAAACATCTTTGAGAGGTTTCTGATCTAGAATTACCGTTCCTCAGAATACCTCGGTGACCACCACTCACATTGTCACACCGCTGATCACGATCAATGCCATTCACCAATGGATAACCGGATTCGCCCAAATAAATATCATCCGATACATTGTCTGAACTATTCCAAGAACTGTTATTTCCATTCGAAATTCTGTTATCCAGTATTTGGCGATTTCCAACATCGGACGAAACGTGTATGGGCTTTGCCCTGAACACCCCCTCCCTAACATAACCCTGCCCCATTCCTTGGAAATGATTCCCATGCTGAACACTGTTGAAGCACTGATCAGTAGAATACTTGCTGCCAGCACATGAACCTGCGGAATTGTTTCTCGTGTTATTCCAATCTTGATCGACGGCTGCCGATGACGATGATTCCTCTTCCTGAATGGTGGTTAGAGCTCGTAATCTTTCCATTAAAGAATTGTCACTTTTTTCCACGGGCTGTGCTTTCTTTTTCGCAACCATCGCCGGCTTGTTGCCGACGACCAATCGTCCGCTTCCTTGAATTTGCTGCGGTCTTGAGTTTGAGTTCATCACGTGACTCGTGTTTTTTTTCAAACTGCCTTGACTAGAAGAGCTCTCCGATGTCAGTAGTGACGACAAACTCGACGACAACGGCGATGCCAGTGAAGCTGTTGTGTTGGTGCGGCTGTCAGTGCCGTAACCTTCGTCCACGTTTACGTCGTAATCCAAACTCTGACTCGACCGAAATTCGGCGGCTGTGCTTTGCTCATAGTTACCATTGTTACCAGACTGTACACTATATTCCTGAGAGAATGGATGTTTCAAATGCTTCCGGAGTTCGAATGCTAAGAAACTATTTTTAATGCTTTCTTCATTTTTACGTTCTTCCTCTGTGGTCATCATAATCATGGTATCGCTAGACGAGCCACTTTTGTCACTATCCGAATCGATAAGTAAATCCAGTGGATCAAACCTTTCCCACAATTCCTCAATAATTTCTGGAGTAATATGCTTCAGAGGCGGTGAAAACAAAGAATTCTTATTAATGTTAAAACCATAAAATCCATCGGATATTTCCTTATTCCATATGCGGTCGTGTTTCGTCACGTTCAGACGAGTAAGAGGTTGTGGCTGTGTCGATAGCTGCATAGTTATCTCCCTTCTCCGTCACTCTCGTCTCACAAAAGATAGGTTTAGTGAAATGCATGGATTCCATTGGTTTTCAATCAAAAGCTATTCAGCCTTACATAATCTTTTTTTTCTTCAAAATAGATATTTGTTAATTTCACAAATATTTGTTAAAAGTTTTTAAAACTCCATAAAAAAAGTTAAATGAAATAACAATGCCTTTTCATGTTTATGTATTTCCACAATTGTTTTCCAAATCCACTTCTCTTTGTTTCTGAATTCTGCCTCAACAGCACAGACCAAAATTATAACCTTTTTTTTCACATTCACAATTTTCTTTTTGTTTTAATTTTACTTCAGTAGCACAAACTTAACCAAAGCCTTTTTCAAGTATTGCAGCACTTTTCCACATTCACAATTTTCTTTTTGTTTTCACTTTTACTTCAGTAGAACAATCAAAACAAAAAGTGATTGATGCACGTTTGTTTCCCCTTCGCATTTGCATGTAATTCTAGTTCAGTAATTCCCAGCAACTCGCCTACAAATCATTCCTGCAGGAAAACCACAATGGCACATCTTCTTCAAAATGTCACACCATACTCGAGTTACGACAATATTTTCCCCGGTAATCCTGACAGCGCTATGTCACCATGATGGATCAGAAGTTACGGTTGCGATGGCCGCCTTGGCCGAAGTTTCCCCCTCCCGACACCTGAAAAATACAAATAGTGATTGGTGAAAAGGTGTGTGTGGAGAAGTCATACAAACGGACGAGACAAGACAAACAACATGACTCTGCGAACGCTTTTCAAACCGACTGTTTAAGACACTGAAAATGGATTTGTGCAGGTAAACGGAAGAAACAGGAGTATGTCCGTTTAACAGCTTCCCAGCATCTGGTTTAATCAGTTAAAAGTTTATTTTGTTTTATGCCGCCAATACAATACAGCACACTGATGTATTGGCTGTTGAATGTGAAACATTTGTAATTCTGACATAGTCTTAGAGAAAAAACCTGCTACATTTTCCTATTAGTGTTAAGGGATCTTTAATATGCACCATCTCATGGTTTAATCAGAGGTTAGGGATGTTTAACACATAAACACATGGATATCATAAGAAACGAATGTCAGTTTAACAACACCTCATCACATAGTTTAATCAGAGGTTATCAGAAGAAAGGAATGTATAAAGACACCAAAGAAAATTAAATTTTCATAGCCATAATCTACAAATTTCTTATTGTTTTTAACTGTTAAAATGCTTTTCAAACTTGACAGTTTAAGACACTGAAAACTGATTTTTGCAGGTAAACGAAGGAGATGAAATGTCCATTTAACAGCACCCCAGCACATGGTTATCAGCACATATAC
Organism: Dracogyra subfuscus; assembly: GCA_016106625.1. Classification (NCBI taxonomy): domain Eukaryota; kingdom Metazoa; phylum Mollusca; class Gastropoda; order Neomphalida; family Peltospiridae; genus Dracogyra; species Dracogyra subfuscus. The sequence continues at coordinate 12,319 of JAECMU010187469.1, forward strand.
AGAAAATTTAATGACACCCCATTGTTTAATAAGGAACTAAATAAAGAATGGAAAAGAATATTAGCTTTTGTTTCCATTATTTTTAATGACACCACTAGAGCACATTGACTTATTAAACAATGGCTAAATCAGATGTCAAACATTTGGTAAGTTTGACATACAAACTTAAGAGAGGAAACCCGCTACAGTATTCCATTAGCATAGGTGAAAGTTGAAAATTTTGAAAAGCCTGAGTGCTAGGGCTTCTTGTTGTTCCAGGGCAAAGCCATGACCAGATGGAGACCCAGAAAAAATGGAAAATCCAGCATATGCCGGAAAACTTTCACCCATGCATTAGTAGCAAGGGATCTTTTATATGCACCATCCCACAGACAGGAAAGCACCGACTGGAATGAGAAAAATCCCAGTGGATCCATAAATGGGAATTAATCCTAGACCAACAGCTCATCAGGCAAGGACTTTACCACTGGACTATGTCGATTCATCCACCCACCCAATCATTCATTCATTTCATTTACTTTACTTTAAACCGGTACAAACCGTTAATATACTCGGAAACGTGGGGATCAAGTCTATGAAAATTTAATTGCTGTATAAACAAATTAGCAGGCAAAGAAAAAAATAAAAAGAAAATAAATTTAATTAATCTTGTGTTTTCCGAACCTGATCAATAAGTTTAATTTAGCTCCACTATACACATGTATACATAAGAAGCATGCTCCCTGCGGCTCATAGCAAACATATCACGCAGGGCTTGAAATTAATGTTGGCCCTGACGACAATTGCCATAGCTGCAATATTTCATTCATTCATTCATTTAGTGCTACATGTGTATTTTCATTCATATATCCAATTAAGGTTCAAGTTTAAAATTTGTTTGGTTAAATGACACCACTAGAGAACATTGATTTATTAATCATCGGTTATTGGATGTCAAACATTTGGTAATTTTGACATATATTCTTAGAGAGAAAACCTGCTACATTTTTCCTTTAGTAACAAGGGATCGTTAATATGCACCATCCCACAGACAGGACAGCACATACCATGACCTTTGATATACCAGTCTGTCATGGTGCACTACCAATGGCAGTTTTTTGCTGCTGAAGTAAAATTATTGCCATTATTATTATTATTACATAGGGATAATCCTTACCAGCCTCGTTGGCATTGTGACTAAGCTATTGGATATAAGGCTGGTAGGTACAGGTTTCGCAGCCCGATACCAGCTCCCACCCAGGGTGGGTTTTAACAACTCAAAGGGTAAGTGTAAGATGACTACACCCTCTTTTCTCTCACCAACAACTAAAGGGACATACCCTAGTTTTTAAACACTAAGCTGTTCTAGCATTGTAAAGTTAACCCTTATACCGGTCACTATAATTACTGGGCTATACTAGTATGGTAAAGTTAACCCCTATACTGGTCACTATAATTAGTGGGCTATTCTAGTATGGTAAAGTTAACCCCTATACTGGTCACTATAATTAGTGGGCTATTCTAGTATTGTAAAGTTAAAGGGACATACCCTAGTTTTTAAACACTAAGACATAGTTTTGACTATTAGAGGCATTTTT
>JAECMU010187502.1:0-10864 GCA_016106625.1 Dracogyra subfuscus
AGTAAAAAATTGGTGAAAATCACAACAGTTCTAAACGTTATTGTTCTCCACTGATTTTATCGAGATTTTCAGTTTTTAATTCATTCCGGAGTTGAATTGTAAAATTCCAGAGTTGAAATTTTGCCACACTCTTTATCACCAACCAACAATGCTATGGAAAAGCACTACCGTGTGCTTCACCCTCCACTCTGATAGTAACGAAAAATAGGAAGACACGTATCTCTTAGACAAAATCTTGTTAATTTTACCCTCTGGAATGAAAGCGTGCAACTCCGGAACGAAACAAAAGTTCCAGAGTTGAACGTTCCGGAGTTGCAATTTTTATATTTTGATTCATAAAATTCCTGTTGGCAACCCTGATTGCATTCGAGGTAGAAAAGAAGGAAACAATCTCCCACTTTTGACACGATTTGTAAAGCAAAATGAACTGAAAGTAATATTTTCCGAGAAAACTGTGTTCCGGAGTTGAAAGTTGAGATCAATATGTGCCGAGAATATTCAAAATTTGGAATGCAATCCACCCTGATTTGTTTTTAATATAGTTGCAACAAGAATTTACTGAGAGTCATGTGATAATTTACTTCACTTTAACACCGTCATGGGATATTTTAGTTATTTTGTTCCGGAGTTGCAAAACATTTCCAACTTCTTGTTACACAGTAAAAACATTTTCTAGAAATCATATTACAAACATCTTAATCATGCTATTATTATTATCTGAACTTCATGATTGAATGATCATATACACCCCAAAATAAAGTAAAATTCCTTAGTAGTTTAAAAAATTTCATGGTCAGAAATCAGCTGACCGTGATTTGTTACAGGCGTATTTTTATAATTTAGGCTGGCAAAAGCATCAAAACATCTGTGAAATGGCTCACGAATGCGACCTTTTTATGGACAAATGCAGGAAAGAATATAATGATTCTAATAAATAACTTTTGTTCATATTATTTTTTATTCTTCCTTTGCATATAGTCTTGTACGCGTAGTTAGCAGGTATTGTGAGAATGACCCATGCATGTATGTATGTATGTATCTATATATCTGAATATATATGTATATTGAAGTATAAAATATATAGACATACTGATATATATATATAAATATCAGTATGTCTATATATTTTATACTTCAATATACATATATATTCAGATTTGTTTTGTTTTTAAAGTATAAACCAAGTTATGTATAGCCTACCAGTATATACCTATACATACAGTTCTTCAACATTCAGCTGAACATTGATTAGCAACTAGTCTTTAATAGGGTAGCTATGTATTTAAGGTAATCTTAGTGCTAAGATCACTTTGTAAAACAGGACCCTGAGCTGTTGGCTAAGATGTAAAAAGAAAGAAAGAAAGGAATGTTTTATTTAATGATGCACTCAACACATTTTATTTACGGTTATAAGTCGTCAGACCTATGGTTAAGGACCACACAGATTTTGAGAGGAAACCCGCTGTCGCCACTTCATGGGCTACTCTTTTTCGATTAACAGCAAGGGATCTTTTATTTGTGCTTCCCAAAGGCAGGATAGCATGAACCATGGCCTTTGTTGAACCAGTTATGAATCACTGGATGGTGCAAGTGGTTTACACGTACCCATTGAGCCTTGCGGAGCACTCACTCAAGGTTTGGAGTCGGTATCTGGATTAAAAATCCCATGCCTTGACGGGGATCCAAACCCAGTACCTACCAGCCTGTAAACCGATGGCCTAAACACGACGTCACTGAGGCCGGTCCGGCTAAGATGCATGTCCAGAACAGTGAATACTAATTGGATATAAGCAAGAAAAATAAGTTAAAATTAATAAATTAATGAACAAATGAAGGAAGAAAACGTTTTATTTAACAACACACTCAACACATTTTATTTACAGTTATATGGCGATGATCAAATGAATGAATGAATAAACAAATAAGCAAACAAGCGAACGTGTAGGCTGGACAATAAGTACATGTATCTATGCAAATTAGGAACATCTATTAGCATGAAACCTTTGAACTTGTTCTGCTGCTACAGCCGTGGGCAACAGGAATAATCCGACAGTCATTAAGACAGAGGAGAGCCTGATGAGTAACTCGGTAATGTTAATGTGGTCATAACTTCAATGGAGCCATAACTTGTAAATGGGCTGAAACAAATTTAAGCAATCAAATCCAAGGCCAAGCTGATGCAGTTCTTTTATGCCTCATCACATGTGCACCTTGTTTATTAAAGTTTGTCAGCCGCCATTTTCTTAAGATTTATTTGTAAATTGGCTGGAATAAATGAAGCCATTGAACCCAAGGCCAAGGTAATAAAATGCTGTGCATTATATGTGTGCAATTTTTATTGCAATTTCTTGGCTTAGATAGACTAATTTGTTTTTATGTTTATATCCAATTAAGCTAGGTTCAAGCAGGCTGTCCTGGGCACATACTTCAGCTATCTGAGTTGTCTGTCCAGGAATGAAGTTCAGAGATGAAAGTGGGTTAAAAAAACTAAATCTGAAATTTAACATTGTTGGTTGGGTACTGAGACTGGCCCTAGAGTTAGGGTGTCACAATGGTATAAAATGGCGGGATGATTAATTAATCAATGTGCTCTAGTGGTGTCATTAAAAAAAAAATAAAAAAAAATGGCGGCTACCAAATATCTGCAACATAGAATATGGAACATTTTGGACAAACCTACCCAGAAACATTGTAGTACAGCACAGATGATTAAAATTTAGAAATTGTGAATAAATCTGGAGAACTTTAATCCCTGGAAATGAGTGATTTGTGGCTGGTGAGATAGAAGCTATCTATCTACATTAACCAGTGTTCTTACAATCTTTTATACAAAATATCTATACATTGACACCTCCATGATCATCTTCATGAACTGTAATCAGCTTTCACTGAAAATAGTTTAGACTGGTATCGACAGTCTACTGGGGTACAATGTAACAGCGATAAATAATATTTTGCAATAAAACCAGTTTAGTTTTCACAACAGATATCCTTCTTAAAATGGCAGACACATTCATTTCAATTTTCATACTGGATATCATAGTGAGCTGCTGATAAAATAAAGTTGTTGGCTGTAAGTGCTATATGGTAACAGAGAAATAGTTTTTGCCATCTATATCTCTACTGATGCTAGGAAATTTTATTTAAAATGGGATGCGAGTGTGCGATGTCAAAGTTCCAAAAATAAAGTTTATTTTGTTCAAACATGACACTTATTTGCCATGATTCATGATTATCATGTACTCAAAATAAGAAATACTATAACATTTAAAGGTCCTATTTTATGTGTCAACATTTATGTGTCCTGTTTTCAGGATTTGAAAAAGGGATTCAACTTATTATGACTTATAAACAAAGATACATGTTATAATGCCACATAACCATAAGTAAAAAATGTGTTGAGTGGGTCGTTAAATAAAATATTTATTCTTTCTACATTGTGAACCTATAATGTTTTCTGCCTATCCAACCAATATTTCAAGACTGTTGTATCACATTCAAAATGGCTACCAAGGTCATCACATGTGATCTTCAAAATGGGTCCTGATCTTAAAATGGTCATTATGGCATACAGAATCAGTGTGTCAAATTTTATGTTTTTACCATAAAATGTACAATGCACTTGATACTCTGCTCCACTACTTAAGAGAGATTAACTTATAAGAAAAGATATTGTTGTAACGCCACATAACCATAATTTAAAAATATGTTGAGTGGGTCATTAAATAAAACATTTTTTCTTTCAGCTTTGGTGGACCCATCTTTTTTTTTCTCCTGTTCCAACCAATATTTCAAGACTGTTATATCAAACAATGTGGTGTGAGTTGCTCTGTGTATGGAATAATGTGTATATATATATATATAAAAGATGCCTTACTGCTATATGGTGGTAGGAAGTTTCCGTTCAATATTTAGACCAAGTGTCACAATACGTAAGATATCATGAACAGCCCTAGTTTGATGTGTGCAATTGTTAAAGAAATATTCCTTCTCCATCATTTCAATGAACCTGGATGTAGTCCAATGGTAAAGCACTCACTTGATGTGCAGTCAGCCTGGGATCGATCCCTGTTTTGTTAGGACCATCAAGCTATTTCTCATTCCAGCCAGTGCACCATGATTGGTATATCAAAGACCATAGTATGTGTTATCCTGTTTGTGGGATGGTGCATATAAAAGATACCTTGCTACTAATGGAAAAATGTATCTCTAAAATAAATCTAAATCAGAATCAGATGTTTGACATCTAATAGCCGATGATTAATACATCAATGTGCTCCAGCGGTTTTATTAAATAAAACTGTTTAACTTTTTTTCAACATGGCTGTAACACAATTACAAAAGCTGAGCCAACGGTCTTGGCCTAACTGCTATAATCATGAAGGAAGTCATTAGCCAATGGCAATGGCCCCCAGCGGACCTGTCCATCGACTTTCATCATCTCAGTGGGGAGTCCAGCTAAATGAAGTCTTCAAAGACCAGGCTACACATCAAGTTTGAGTGGTTCCAGCAAATTGAAGAGAGGGGAGGGGGGAATACGTGAAAGGAAAGTTGAAGAATACCTCAGTACCTTTTAAAACACAGCCTTTACTGTTAGGTATCTAACATAGTATTTTCAACAGTCTAGAAAGTTGTGTGGTGAAGAGGTGTGAGTAGAAGTAGAAAAAATGAAAGAAAAAAATCTGCTGTTATCTCAAATCAATTTAGCTGCAGACAGAAAACCTTTTATATGGAAATTTCCAAACAGTATAATAAATACTACACTACGTACCAGTCAATCCTCACTGGTTGAAATGAAAAAAATCCAGAAGTGTCTGTCCACAGGATGGCGGGATTTAGCTCAGTCAGTTGAGCCGTCAACCAACGTGCTTACCTTGCAGGATCGAACCATCTTGGTGGATCTGTTTAACTGATTGGGGTTTTTCTCTTTACAACCAGTGCACCATAAATGGTCAAAGACTATGGTGTGTGCTTTCCTGTCTGTGGGGAAGGTACATGTATATAAAACATCCCTTGCTGCTAGTGGAAAAATGTAGTGGGTTTCCTCTGATGACTGACTATGAGTAAAAATTACCAAATGTTTGACATCCAATAGCCGATGGTTCATTAATTAATGTGCTCTAGCGATGTCATTAAACAAAACATCCTGTAACTATCCACTGGTGAATTTATTCTGCAATTCGTGGCCACTAGACCCTAAATGTGAACTTTACCACATAACCATATGTTTGATATCGTAGCACTAAGATAGATTTAAAAATCTGTAGCCAAGAAAGGAGGTTCCTGGATTATTTCTGCATGTTACCTTTACCATTGGGTATGATATATAGTTTTACATGGGTGTTTTTTTTCCAAGTATAAATAATTCTTGTAAACAGAAGGCCTACATTTAGCCTGAGTTATTACATGGAGTGTATTACCGAGTATTTAGTTTTTAGTCTCATTGATTTTCCTCTTCATAGACACAGCAGAAGCGATTACATCTGTTTATCTAACCATTAACAGGCCATTTCGTCATATGGCTTGCGATTCTGTTATTTTGTTTATACATTATGTGATAAACATTTGCACTTGTCAGTGATAAGGATACGGAAATAACTTGTATCATATATCCTCCAATAATCAAATATGCAAGATTAAGCCCGACGACAGAGTATGATGGGTAAAAAAAAAACAAGCCAGCATTATCTTAAAAAAACACACAAAAAAACCTACATACACAATGAATAGAGTCAAACCTGCCGAAGCAGCCACTGTCTTAACAGGCTATATTGCCTTTCTCCCAAATCAGCTTATCTAATTAAACAAACCTGTATTATGCAGCCACTTGTCTTAAGAGACCATCATAACTTGAAAACATATTCTAATGTATAGTAAACTGACCTGTATTTAGAAGTCACCTTTTAAAGAGGTTACCCCAAATCCTTCCAATACAATACAAATTGACCTGTATTTAGAAGTCACCTTTTTAAAAAGAGATTACCCAAAATCTCCCAAAACAATACAAATTGACCTGTATTTAGAAGTCACCTTTTTTTAAAGAGGTTACCCCAAATCTCCCAAATCCTTCCAATACAATACAAATTGACCTGTATTTAGAAGTCATCTTTTTCAAGAGGTTACCCAAAATCTCCCAAAGAATAAAAGATAAAAACTTTACTGCATATAGACATTCCACATATTATGGAACTGGATGCAAAACATAATCACAAAGAAGACACTAACAAACATCATACTATTCTAATGACTAAATAATGACTAATGAGGAGTCCCTTATTTTACCGACTGAGCTAAATCCTGCCCTGTTGTTTACACACATTGGTGTAGAGATCTGTTTAATAAACCCTACAACCCACTATACATTAGGCAAACACTCTACCACCCAGCTAACATATCTTGCCACCCCACAGTGTAAGTAAACATGCCTTTGTTTTTACACACAATTATTTTTGGCTCAGGAAATGGACTCCAGAAAGCGAGGTACTAAAACTGTTACATACACTGTATTTGTGAACGGTTTATGTCCAGTAACATATTTATATAACAAGGTTTGTTTGTTGTTTTAAATACCTGCCCAGTTTTGGCTGTTTTATACAACAATTAAATCCATATGTTTTATAATAAAGAGTTAACCAAAAATAACATTATCTTATTTCGTCCATTAGCTTTCGACAACTCACACGTGTGTGTATCTTTTGAACAGAATGCAGAAATGCACCAAGTGGTTGCTAGGTTTCCCTTCATTCTTTTTTTTTTACTTCATTTCTGTGTGAAATGTAATCTTTAAGACAGCTGGAACAATTTCCTTGTAATGCAAGTGTATTTCTAGCTGCAGTTCCCCACAGGTTTTTGCAGTTTGGCAAGATTTTCCCTGCAGATAACTTCCATGGGTAGCATCTCTTGTGGAACACATATTGAAGGAGATTCATTGGCACAGATTGGTGACTTGGTTATGCACAATATCTGAAAAATCTGGCACATTTACCAACCGTTTACAACTCAGAACTCAGAACAGCTGATTGAGTGACTAAACAGACCAGTGATTGTAACGGCAGACAGAGAGTGGTGGAGTGCTGGGATTTGATTGACTCACTTACTCACTGACTGACTTACGTACTGACTTACTGATTGACTGATTGACTGACTGAATGACTGACTGATTGACCATCTGACTCACTGACTGACTGATTTATTGAATGAATGACTGACTGTCTTACTGACTGAATGACTGACTGACTGACTGAATGACTCACTAACTTACTGAATGACTGACTGACTGACTCACTGACTGATTGAATGACTGACTGACTCATTTACTGAATGACTTACTGATTGAATGACTGACTGACTGACTGAATGACTCACTAACTTACTGAATGACTGACTCACTGACTGATTGAATGACTGACTGACTGATGTACTGAATGACTTACTGATTGAATGACTAACTGACTGACTGAATGACTCACTAACTTACTGAATGACTGACTCACTGACTGATTGAATGACTGACTGATTTACTGAATGACTTACTGATTGAATGACTGACTGACTGACTGAATGACTCACTAACTTACTGAATGACTGACTCACTGACTGATTGAATGACTGACTGACTGATTTACTGAATGACTTACTGATTGAATGACTAACTGACTGACAGACTCACTAACTTACTGAATAACTGAATCACTGACTGATTGAATGACTCACTAACTGAATGACTCACTAACTTACTGAATGATTGACTCACTGACTCACTGACTGACTGAATGAGTGACTGCCTTACTGATTTGTAAACTGATTTACTGATTGATTGAGATACTTACTAACTGATTTAATTACTGATTTACAGACTAACTTACTGATTGAATGACAAACCAATTTACTGACTGATGTACTGACTGACTAATTTAGTGACCGTCTCATTACTGCATGGACAGATTTCCTGATTTACTGACAGACTTCCTGACTGATTGACTGCCTGGCTGATCGACTTTGTGATTAAGCAAGTAACAGTAAGGACATGTCAATATTTAACATTTTTAACTGTGACCATTTGTTTTTTATAAAGTAATATATTGTAGATACACGAATCTAGTGTTTCTTTCTTATTGTTTCTTTTCCACCCATTTCATCTTTTATCTTTCTGTCTTTCTTACAGTCATTTCAATATTAATAACTGCCAATGACTAGTACTTCATTTATTTAAAATGAAACATTCATTTAATTTAATCCTACAAAATATTATGGAACAAACCAGCAGTCAGAACAGCAGAAAGTAATACCAATAAATATATATAACACTAATAAATATGTATGAAATGTAATGCTAATGAATATGTATCAATGATGATTTGTAATGCTAATGAATATGTATCAATACGCATACATTAATAAGGTCTGTTTTCTGTCAAGACCTCCCACTTTCCCTTTTTGATTTGACACCATGTTTGTTTGCTGCAGATATTTCTATTTATTTTTTATTAGGATCGACAATATGTGATGGCCGTTTTTTACCACCAATAGCATAAAATCAATAGCAGACCGATGGTTAAAGTGTATATGCACCATTATCAAGCCTGGTGCCCACTGGACTGGCTAACTGCCAGCCCATTTCCCTCACGAGTACATACCGGAAAGCTTTACCAGCAGTGCTGTATTTACACAGATTATGTTTTAAGTTGCAAAAGCAAAGTTATGTGGCAAGCTAATGTGAAGTATTATGAAGATGTACTAAGACTAAACACAACTAATCATTTTAACATAAATTTCTCTGTCGGTTCTAATCATAAAGAGTGTCACGTTCCTAACGTCTTCAAAGCACGTCTAATATACAAGGAAAGGATTGTTTGTTTAGTTACACCTCGGTACATTTTAAACCATCACGATTTCATGTCTAATGCTAGGCTAAGAATACCAACTGTCAGCAGAAGGTTGGCCAACTTTCTGGTCTCACCACATCTAAGACTGTCCAGTTGCTAGTCTGAGCTCTTTTATGACTTCTACGATGTTCATCGATTCTGATTTAAAAAATGAACTGAGCTCTACATTTGTTGTTAGTCTGAGCATGCATTACAACTCAATGCGATGCCCAGTTGATAGTCTGAGAACACCTGTCGTAAGTCGGGAGTTGGAAAAGTACAACAAAACTGTCGAGTTGGTCAACTTTTTGCTGGCAGTTGGTAGTATGATCCTAGCATGATATAGTTATTGTGACACATGGTTTACAATGTGAAATTTTTTTTTTTAAATTTCTTTATTGATACCACTAGATCATATTGATTGATTAATCATTGGCTGTAGGATATCATACATTCTGATACACAGCTGATTTGGGAGAAAGGTGATATGGCTCTTTAAACAGAAAACTAATTTTAAAATAAGTTGAGTTATAAAATAAATAAAAATGGTGAAGCATTCCCTCAAACCGTATTTCTGCACTAATTTTCTGCATGGACGTTCTGCACCAAGGCCGCATCAGCTTGGCACTTATCTGATTTACATGCCTCAAGTTCCGATGCTGTTCCGATAATCTGCCACTTGTCTAACCTGGGGGCTTCAAGCAGCAAATTGTGCTGGATAAGGCAGCCACGGCACTATCCACGTCCTAATTAAGCAAACCGAGACCTCCAATAAGAACATGAACTTAAACCGACAGAAGCTCAACTCGGATACTTTCCTTCCTGCCAATTAGGAAAAAGTTTTCATTGTTCAAAGGTTAAATTAAGGAGTGGGAGAGAAAAAAATATATATGCAAAAACAAAAAAACAAATGCAGCTTATTTTGACATCTGGTTTTAAGAACCGAATCTATCACTGCTGTCAGGTATAGGTAAGGCAATTCCTACTTAAGGGGGGATGTTATGGCAGGGTTGAGGTTTACCAAGACCTTTTTACAAAAATGTTTTCACCCATGGACTGAAATTACCATATCTACATCGAACAAAATGGGGAATGTGAAACAACTGTGAACTAAAAAAATTAATTTTTCATCCATTGAAAACCGGGGTGAGATGTACCTCTGTGGTACAGCACTCACCCGATGTGTGATCAATCTAGGATCGATTCCCGTCGGTGGGCCAGATGGGCTATTTCTCGTTCCAGCCAGTGCTCCACAACTGGTGTAACAAAGGCCATGGTATGTACTATCCTGTCTGTGGGATGGTGTATATAAAAGATCCCTTTCTGCTAATCGAAAAGAATAGCTCATGAGTTGACAACAGTGGGTTTTCTCTCTCAATATCTGAATGGTCCATATGTTCAATGCAATATAACCATAAATAAAATGTGTTGAGTGTGTCGTTAAATAAAACATTTCATTCCTTCCATTCAAAACCACAAACTCAATCATACATGTAAATATTTAGCTAAAAAAAACCAACAACCCACCTTTCTAAGGTCAATGACAGTCACTTTTCTTATCCTGTTTATGCTTTGTATACAATAAATATAACATGAATCTTACTGTAATTTCACTACATATTTCTTTTTTTTAATTTTTTTACATTTATTCACCTTTCCCTGCTACAACAAAGCCTACCCTCTATCCAGGGAGGAAACAGAGGACAGGTGGTCAACAGGACCCAGGAAGTTGTATTAACAAAACAGAATATTTCACTACATATTTTACTTCAAATCCATATTTTGTAAATAACAAAAAACCCTAATTATTAAAAGATTTCAAGCTGGTAGGGAGAAACACCATTTCTGTTGTTTTACTTGGCCTTACATTGTACACTCTCCATGAACACATAACAGAATACGTGAAGTCGGTTATCTCAGCTAATCCTCAGGAGGGTGACACTGACAATCTAACAAGACAATTTATTGATAAAATGTCAATATTAATTTGTCTTCACCAC
>JAECMU010187520.1:0-16169 GCA_016106625.1 Dracogyra subfuscus
AATTAATGGTAAAATTAACATAGTATACTAGTAATAGTGGTGGGATGTACATATATATGTCCACTATAAACATTATCGTGGTATAGTAATAATTCTGATTCTAAATATATATGCATATACTGACGTATACCAGATATTTAAGATATTTATTGAGCTGCCATTTCGTAACATATATATTATACCTCGCGGTAATTTTTTAAAAAGCACGTTGACGCGCGAGGGTCAAAATCGACGCGCGATCTGACCAGAGATGACTCATTTATTTAGTTTGACCTAATGTTTGTAGTTTCTCAATCTTCAGGTTTTTTTTTTTTTTTTTTTTTTTTTTTTTTTTTTTTTTTTTTTTTTTTTTTTTTTGAGATTCTTGGAAAGAAAACTGCGGTTTGTGCATATTATAAACATTAGAACGAGAAACCAAAGATTCCGATTTTACAACGAGTGATCTTCTAAATGAGAAAATATAGCTATGATATAATCTGAGCAGTTAAAGAGACTTTATCAGTCGGAAACATGTTACAATGGCAGCATATTAACTCAGATTAATTTCTCACTGGATCGATCTCCTTATCATTCATTTCATTTCAACTTATTTTCGTGCTTATATCCAATTAAATTTCAAGCACGTTGTCCTGGGAACTCACCTCAGCTATCTGGGCTATCTTTCCAAGACAGTGGGTTAGTTGTTAAGTGTTAGGGGTTAGTGAGAGAGAAGAGGTTGTAGTGACCGTACAGTGACCATTGAGTCGTTAAAACTCACTCTAGGTGGGAGTCGGTACTGCGAACCCTGTACCTATCAACGTTATTATTAACCAGGACGCCATCAATTCAGTGTTGATATTATTTTAACAGCAGCCAGTATTATGCCGTAGATTTGGACAACATAGACGTTCGATCCTGGCTCCCTGATACTGACATAGTCCTGTCTGGCACGGTCAAACTTCCGTCTGACACTACTAGTGGAACGTATGACGTAAGTGTATCACGTGGCTTTGGGGCCTTAGATGAACGTTTGCATCATATAAAACGTATGTAACTAGTTTAGGTAGAGGACTACAGTTATTAGTAATTCTTCAACAGGGATTTGCATACCCCAGTTGAAAATTTACAAATAACTGCCCACCCATGTATTAAAAATGAAGAAAGATAGAAATAGCGATTTAGTTTGGTCATTTCAAATAGAGCCATAATTATAAACAGGACTCATTTTAAATATTTGCTCATCATTTTTTTAATGTTCTTTCTATGATAATGTGCCCAAATGTGCGAAATGTTTTCCCAAAATGCATGATTTTTGTGTGCACTATCGACAATCTCACACCCGTTTCACGTCGCATCTATATGGGAGTTGGCAGATATGAAATACTTATTTATGGAAACTTTGTTTATAAAACCTTTTAAAAAATCCCTATTTGAATAAAATGTCAGCTCTTCAGTTTTTCACAAAATCAGTTATTTGAAAATTACCAAAACCTGTCCTCCCTCATGTTTGTCACATTTGAAGTCCGGTCCATGGATACCGAGCCTCATTACGGCCAAACTGTTGATACGCCTGATGAAAAATAACTCATTGGCTATAACTAAGCGTAAGGATCTACATCATGTTCCTAACAAGTAGCCTCCATACATTATAGTACGTAAAAACAACACGAACACCTTTTTCGCGACGCAAGGGAGTTAACTGTGTATTGCTACCGTAGGAATTTTGTGTTCATTAACTCTAACGATTAAAGCTGCTATGTCTGGTTTCAGTCGAATACAATTAAGTTCAAAGTTCAAATACAAGCATAACTGCACTATTAATTCACTCGCGAGTTGTCATCATTAACGCATATCGTCAAATACTTACTAGCCAGTTCGAACAATGCTCGCCATTTTGTAATACCGAACGCATGTTAGCTGCCAATTTCAGCAGACACGCATGGCGACATTCTAAACACCGGACTCATACGCCTTTTTATAATGTATGTTGTGGTGTGGTCTATACAAAACTAATAGGACATCCTATATTACCGTAGTACAGAAGGATTTTTAAAGTGATACTTCAGATATTATAAAAGTGCTTAATAAAACGGATAACTTGTATTTATACGGATATTAGTAACAATAAGACTGTGAAAATTAGTCTTGATTGTTATTTTGTTTTTGTATTGTTTTTATATAAAGATACTCTTAAAGTCTTTAAAACCCTAAAATTCTTAAGTTGTAGTGAATAATATAAATTAGCATAACAGTGTTTAAACAGGTAACAATCAAAAGGCGTACGAGTCCGATGTTTAGAACGTCGACATGAGTGTCTTCTAAAATTGACTGCTCGGTTTTCGTAATGCAACAATAGCCGATCCGTACTATTGTTTAGCCCAGTGAGGGCCCGCCAAAAGTGTCCCACTTTAAAAATACCGGGTTTATTTTCGACATGGAAACGCCAGCATAGCGGATCCAATGCTGAGTGTGGCGTGTTATATTCACCAAATGTGACTGGATTAACTGTTCTAAATGCTTAAATAATAAAAATAATCCAGACATAGTAGCTTTAATTAATATAATATATTCTAAACATGTGATGATTTTGATGCAAAATATTTAGATAATACTATTATCTAAACAGCTATGATTGTGTTTTAGACAGAACATTGAGTTTACAATTTAAATGACGCAGATGTTCCTGGCGATCTACGACGAGAAGACGAAGCAGCTGTCTAACTACTACATCCTCCTGGCCAATGCTGGCGTCACTCAATACAGCAGTGCGGGATTAAACTCACTCCAGACAGCCATCCAAGTGAGAATATTAAACAATTGTTAGCTGTTTTTATTTATTTTTTATTTCATGTTTAATTATAGTTTGTTGTTATATCCAGTTATTATTTAAAGGGACATTCCTGAGTTTGCTGCAACTTTTGTTGTTGACTAACTGAACCTATTTAACCATTGTAATTACATATCAAATATATTTTTCTGCATAAAATATTAGTGGCTGTATGTTAAATGTGTTTCTGATCGTTCTGATATTTTTACTAGGATAAATTTCATTTTATTTCCTAAAAAGGTCTTTTTGTACGTATGAAATTATTAGAAGACAGAATCCAGTATGGGCTTCTTACAAATATTAAGACTACCTGAAACATATTGAATATACAGAAACTAATATTCTAAACAAGAAGATATATTTCATATGTAAGTTTAATCGTAGACATATTTTATTAGTCGGAAAGATGTTACAATGCAACAAACTCAGGAATGTCCCTTTAATTAAAATCAATGTGCTCATTAATTAATTAATTTATTCATTCATTCACACAATCGTAGGAAGGAGTCAAAAAGTGTGTGTGTGTGGGGGGGGGTCACATGACCCTCTTCCCCATCCCCACTTCCTACGCCAATGATTCATTCATTCAACCCTTACTTTCTTCATTATTTCAACTTTTCATTCAATTACCATTCATTCATTTATTCCATCAATCAATCGTTGTCTCATTCAGTCTATTAATTGATCACTTCATTCATCTCTCCATTCATTTGTACAACCATCAATTCATTTATACTTAAAAACAAATTTCATATTACTTCACGTCTTATTGTTTCATGCTTTACAATATATATATATATATATATATATGTATTGTCATATTTTACGGCCTTGGTTATGTTATTTACCTTTTTCACTTAAAAGGTATCTGGAGTAAATTCTGCAAAGAGTTCATGCACCTCTGCTACGACCTGGACACCTCCATCCCCTGGATCCTACTCAAGAGTATTTAATCCACGTAAGACAATTATTATTAAATATTAATTGCGCACAGATTAATTACATAGGTTATATTTCACGAATAGCCATTATTTATTTTAGAACAACTAGTTAGAAAATGTATTTAACTGAAAAAAGCATATAAACGAATAAATGTTTAACGACACTCCAGCGCGAAAAATGCACCGGCTATTGGGTGTCAAACTATGGTAAAAGAAGAAAAAAAAAAAAAAAGTTTTATTTAACGACGCACTCGGTGTCGAGACGTAGCCCAGTGGCACGGCGCCCGCTCGATGCGTGGTCGGTCTGGGATCGATCCCCGTCGGTAGGTCCATTGGGCTATTTCTCTTCACAGCCAGTGCACCACGACTGGTATATCAAAGGCGGTGGTATGTGCTATCCTGTCTGTGGGATGGTGCATATAAAAGATCCCTTGCTGCTAATCGGAGTAGCCCATGAAGTGGCGACAGCGGGTTTCCTCTCTCAATATATGTGTGGTCCTTAACCATAACCGCAATTAAAATGTGTTGAGTGCGTCGTTAAAAAAAAAATTCTTTCTTTTAACGACGCACTCAACACATTTTATTTACGGTTATATAGCGTCAAACATATGGTTAAAGGGACATTCCTGAGTTTGCTGCATTGTAAAGATGTTTCAGACTAATACAATACTTCTATGAATAAACTTGCATATTAAATATGTTTTCTTGTTTAGCATATCAGTGTTTCTGGTCGTCTTGATATTTGTAAGAAGCTCAAATTAGATTTTGTCATAAAATAATTTCGTACGTACGAAAAAACAATAGTTTAGAAGAAAAAAAATGAAATTTAACCTAGTATAAATATTAGAACAATCAGAAACATGTTTAATATACAGCCACTAATATGTTATGCAGAACAATATATTTGATATGCAATTACAATCGTTAAAAAGTCTCCATTAGTCAATAATATCTTAAAAAGTGCAGCAAACTCAGGAATGTCTCTTTAAGGACCACACATATAATGAGAGAAGGAGCCCGCTGTCGCCATTCCATGGGCTACTCTTTTCGATTAGCAGCACGGAAACCATTATATGCACCATCCTACAGACAGAGTAGTATATACCACGACCTTTGATATACCAGTGTACTGGCTGAAACGAGAAACACCCCAATGGTCCCACCGACAAGGATCGATCCAAGACACACCGCGCATCGAGCGAGCGCTGTACCACTAGGCTATGTCCCGCCCCAAACTATGGTAAAGTTAAAACACGAAGTGATGATTAACATCAATATAAAAATTCAATAGTCAAATGAAAACAGTATCAAGAATTTGAAGATAAATGAATGTGTCAAGTAAGTATGGCCGATGCGATCACGACAAAAAGCTATTTCCTCCCTCCTGCACTGCCTATTGGAGGACTGCTACCCTTCCAAGACCGGAAATACCACACCGTCCCAATCATGTTGTCAAGTCAAAAAGATAAATATTTATTGGTTGATACGATATTTACAATCAGTAAACGACACACCAACCCTGGCATGAGGCAAATCCAAAGCAAACTTGGGAGCAGAATCTGCCTTTTCATTAACCCTGATGCCAACATGGCAACATACCAACAAAACACAACATCTTTTTTGGCAATGAATAAAACAAATTGTATCACCATCCCAATTAAGCGATGGTCCAGCTTTATGTTTCGTAAAGCTTGGAGACACGAAAGTGAATGTTGGACAAAGTCGACCCCACCCGAAAATCTATCTTTTATAAATTGCGAAATAAAAACAGGAAGTCGACCTCTAAGGCCTATGCCATGTAGGTCGTTTAAAACTCCATACTTCCACGTGATATCGTCAACGTTCTCCAAATAAAAACAAACAAACAAACACTGAAAGCAAGTCCTGATTATGGATGAAAGCTTCCCAACAAAACGTTTCAAATCGATCAAGATGATCAACCGTGCTACGTTTAGATATGAACCCACATTGCACGTTAGCTGACAGAAGTAGGTTGGATACGTTTTTAAACAAGTTGTGAGAAAAACGACATGTAACTGAAACGAGTGTAACATTATATTATAATTGGTCAAACTATTGGTTTATAAAAATAAAAACGGTTATTTGTGTATGATGTTAAATTGTTTATGGTGCTTGCATTTTACTTTTGGTGAAGTCAGTATCTGTAGTGTTGATTTGAGTAGACCATTTGTGCTTGACGGGCACTGAGCAGGCAATCTTTGTCTTTATATTGATCTCTATAATATATGGCATGTCTACGGGTGAGTCCTATAAGTATATAGAGACTATTTCATGGGGTCGTTTTTCGAATACGATTTTTATGTCAACGAATGATGTGTGAAAAACATATTTTTACGAATTGCGAAACAATCACTAAAGATATTGTTTTGACACTTCACGAGTTGATATAAACATATTATTCGAAAAACCACCATTAAATGGTATATTTATTATATACATCTTTCCTAATTTTTGACAATATCTTTCGCTTTTTGTTAATTATATACTATCAAAAACGCGTAGCGTCATGATATAGATCTATTTGTTCCGGTAGAAATTATTTTTAAAAAGAACATTACTTGATCACGAACATTTTAAAAGAAATATGCATAAAAAGTACCATGGTTTATTTAATTAATTAATCATTATTTAATAATACTGTCTTAAGAATTACCCGATAAAGCATTCATATATATATTTTTAATAATAATAAATACAATAAATAAATTAAAAAAACAAAACTTAAATCGAACGTGAAGTAAAGTTTCAACTTATACTCAATGACAACATATTGTATCACCATTGTTTGGCCTCGTGAAGTAAAGTTTAACTTATAATCAAGGACAGCATATTGTGTCACCATTATTTGGCTTCGCACCCAATCAGTTTTTAAAATGTTACCAACATTACACTTCATATGCATTTTAATAGGTACTGTGTTATATATGAGTCATTCTCCTGAAATGTATCATATTGCTTTACCCAACTCTAAAATTGATAAAAATAAGAAAACTAAGATAAATATCACTTAGATAATTAAATATTAATTAAAACTAACGGAAAATTATTATAGCATAAAAGCACCTGAATATATAAATAAATGTTTGATTTAATAGGGTAAAAAGCTTGAAATTGCCATGTTACATATCAATGCCACGAGACTGAAAGTAAATTAAAAATATTACAAAAGTGATTTCATTTAGTACTTTATAACAATCAGTTTATATATAAAGACTTGATGATGGAAAACATGTATTCACAGTCTGAAATTACATTTATGATTTATTTCACAAGTTTATCCTTCTCTGTTACTCATTTTGCAAATAATACGCCAACACTGTAACGCCGGTCAACAAACAGCCTACGATGTATAATGATAAACCAAGACTTGTCACAATATTTTAAATAATATTAACAAAACATTGCGCAAGTTTCAGTTTTCGTCAAATGATCAGGCATAAAAAGATGGATCACTGCGTATGTTTTTTATCTGTCAACACCGTAACGGGCATAATTAATATATTCATGTATTAAATTAATATGATTCATTTAGAAATCATCATAAATGGATGCTTCGAAAATAGCTTGGCAATACAACTTAGCTAATCAACAATAATGATATGAACACTTTTGCTTTTGTTAAATTTTGTCAACACCGTAAGGTTAACACAGTTATATTATGTCCTTACGATTTTGATCAAGTTTCTAAATAACCACATGTTCAACATGAAATAGCTTTAAAATGTACTGAGGTGTCCATAAACAAATATTCCTTTGCTCTCCTATTGTTTTGTCTATTTAATTATGTGATCATGCCATAATTGCGTCCATCATTCTATTTTCGTGGCATTTGGAAGCTTTCTCAGTGTTCCTTCTTAAAAGTAATGAAATATGTTTATGCCGGTTTATTCCTTAACGGGCTACTCAACAAATGTTCATCACGTATAAAATATTTCGATTTTTTTATTAAAAGAAAACAAAGTATGTCAACACCATAACACAGTAGCCATTGCTATCCGACCCTGTTCAGGTGTGTGTGTGTGGGGGGGGGGGGGGGGAATTGATAAAGATAATAAATTCCTATGTAAAGATCACTGCTTGTATTTGAAATAAATTCATCCAACCCAATTTTTATATATATATTTTACAAAGGTACTACTGTGCAAAGTGACACCTATTAAAACATATTAAAATCAGGTAGTGTTTTGAAAAGCAGGATGTATGTTTATTTTGTTGGAGGAATAGCTAATGTCTTGCTGGGGCTAAAATCTCAGGATAGTCCCTTTAGCTTATTAAACTCCATCAATGCCGTATAATGCTCTTACGAAAATATATGTGTTTTGTATATTACAGCAGTTTAAAGTAACAACATATCCGGCTATATCGAAACTTTGGAAGTAGAACAGCTGATTTTAAAAAACATCAAGAAGCGCAGCGCTCCAGTTTCGGCACACCTAGTGATGTGAAATATTTGAACATGTCAACAAACAAATAATAGACTTTTCTTTCTTTCGTTCGTTTTCTTTTTCTTAATAAATATGTCTTTCTTACGAAATAAATTAAAATATCTCTTTATTTTGTGTAAATTTTACATCAGTCATAAAGATTGTCCAGTATAATAAAAGTCACTGAAAATATGAAGTGTTCATGTTTTTGTGTGTTGTTTAACGATACGAGTGTCTCTTACGAGAATAGGCGATTAAATAACAATACTAAAATCGTATGTTCATTTTTGTAAATGATATTTAAGACAGTTTGGTTTTCTGATAAAAGAGTACGCTAGCATTATTAACCGCCAATCTCCTCCATGAAAATGGTAATAAAAATTAATCATGACGTTTTAGTACTCTATAGTCCGTCTGCTGAAAAAAGGAACAGATGTATTGACAAAGAAAGAAAGAAATGTTTTATTTAACGACGCACTCAACACATTTTATGTACGGTTATATGGCGTTAGACCACACAGATTTTGAGAGGAAACCCGCTTTCGCCACTTTTGGGCTACTCTTTCCGATTGGCAGAAAGGGATCTTTTATTTGCGCTTCCCACAGGCAGGATAGCACAAACCATGGCCTTTGTTGAACCAGTTATGGATCACTAGTCGGTGCAGTGGTTTACACCTACCCATTGAGTCTTGCGGAGCACTCACTCATGGTTTGGAGTCGGTATCTGGATTAAAATGTCCCATGCCTCGATGTTGACCAATGGCATAACCATGACGCCACCGAGGCCGGTATGTATTGATAAATGCTCAATAAAGCTAAAACTAATGTAGAAATGTAATTCCATTACAAAGTTCTAAATCCATACCAACTCTCATTCGTTGTATATATTAAAGTTTCTTAACCTAATTTTGTTTTATCTAAGTGTACAGCGTAAATTTTAGTTTAATACTGCGGTGAAGTGAAGATCTTAGAAAAGACAACGTAGGCAGGTACACTGTGTTCAACTAGTCGTTTTTCATCAAATAGTTTGAATGGTTTCCAAAATAATCTAGTAAGCATCAGCGCCAAACGTAACACTTAATTTTTACTTGCAATGAATATGCATACATACAGACTAGACAGATCAGTACGTTAGATACAATATAATGACTGTCGAAGCAAAGCAACACAACGCAACACAACACAACACAAACCAACACAACACAAACCAACATAACACAAACCAACACAACATAACTGTTGCTTTTGACATTGTACATTTGTATTAAAATAGAGGTTTAACCTCTATATAATTTGTTAAGAAACTTTCTGATTTACATGAATTTGTGAAATTTCACTATTTGATTCTAAAATGTGTTATCGTCTCTGTAGAATGTTCACTGTAAGAAAGCCGGAACTATTTTGCTGCTAGCATTTTAAAAATTAAGTTAAATTGCCAAAAGTTATATAATCAATAGAAAATTTCATTTTGTTTTTGTCAAACATGATTTATATCTCATCTCGTGAAGTTTGCAATCAAATCACAGTCGTCACACAGGATGATACGTCAATCTGACACCCCACCCCACCCCCTAAATTTACTTTGTACACAGTTAAGCTGTTATTATAAACATTAACCAATTTCATACCAAAAGAAACCTGAATGATCACTTCCTAAATGGACTAAACACAAATCTGCATTGGTGTGAGTAATTTGTGTGGGTAATTTTGACCAAATCGTGTTTTCCACCATCTACATCGAGCTACGTAGAACAATGTTCATATAATGTTATGATGTTAAGATAATGGCAATCTAATACAGAGTATGCACCTCCAGTCTTTGAAACGAAACTCGTATACCAGAGCGTTATATATCTTTTCAGGACTAAGTCTTTGGTGATCTTTTACCTTGCAGAACATGCATCCATTAGTCGATGTAGCAGTTAAATCGAGGGAAACAATGTTTACCTTTCAAACGTAGAAGAAGAGAGTAGCCCTGCGACGCCATTCATTACCAAAACGTTTGTTTTGTTTAACGACACCGCTAGAGCACATTCATGTATTAAGCATCGGCTATTTGATGTCAAACGGTAATGTTGACATATAGTCTTAGAGGGAAATCCTCTACATGTTTCCATTAGGAGCAAGGGATCTATTATATGCACCTTCCCACAAACAAGATAGCACATACCACGGTCTTTAATATGCCAGTCGTGGTGCACTGGCTGGAAAAAGAAATAGGGCCCACACACCGGGATAGATCCTAGACCGACCTCGCATCAAACGAGTGCTTTACCACTGGGTTACGTCTCGCCCTTCATTCAGTACTTTCATTTAGTGCTGGGATGTCGTTAAACATCTATTCTATTCTATTCAACTTATTTTCGTGCTTATATCCAATTTAGGGTCAAGCACACTATCCTCAGCTATCAGGGCTGTCTCCAGAACATTGAGTTAGTTGTTAGTGGTTAGTGAGAGAGAAGGTGTTGTGGTCTTACACCTACCCATTGAGTCGTTTGTCTAAAATGATAAATCAAGATGAGGTACATATGCTATACCATTTATCAAATCGATGTCCATTGAGTAATCATTGTTGTTATTATACAGATGTTTGTCCTCACTAGGTACCACGACTACAATACCAACAAATAAATGAATGAATGAGTGAATGAATGGATGAAAATCCTGAGGGTAATATATACATTGAGTACGCAGTTCGTTGTATACTACCATCCTCAAATCCAGATACTAGTTATCATCTGATACACTGTCGGCGCTAGCTCACTATCATCTTCACACACAACATAATCATCTGGTACAATTGTTGCCTCATGTTGTTCATGGTTGTCCATTGTCAAAAGTAAGATCAGTTTGTATCTCAAGAAATGAGCCATCACATTCATATTGGGTTGTTCAGCAATTCTGGGTAGAATAAAACCTGATTCATTAGCTTGGGCATCACACACCCATATAATAAAGCATGTTTTCTTTTTCAAAGCCAAACTTAGCGGAATTTCCAGACTCAAGTTTAAGTGCGGTGATGTCTCTCAAACCGGTGTAGGTTAAAGCTGTCATTTGAGGTAGTTTCTTTTCAAGCACACTTTTTTTATACTGGTAATGTCATATTGAAGATTCTTTAGCGAAACGCGCTTAGCATTTGCATACAGAGACCCAACAAATATACTAACCACCAAATTTTCTTTTTAAAACAACATCCCACGTGCTCCTAAGTTTGCAATCATCTGCAACTGGTCAGTTTCGTTAAACTCGTAGTCCAGTGGCAAAGCACTCGCTTGGTGCGCGGTCGGTTTGGGATCGATCTCAGTCGGTGGTATCATTGGGCTATTTCTCGTTCCAGCCAGTGCACCACAACTGGTACATCAAAGGCCGTGGTATGTGGTATTCTGTCTATGGGGTGGTACATGTAAAATATCCCTTACTACTAATCGAAAAGAGTAGCCCATGAAGTGGTGACAGCGGGTTTCCTCCCTCAGTATCTGTGTAGTCCTTAAGCATATGTCCGACGCAATATAACCGTAAATAAAATGTGTTGAGAGCATCGTTAAATAAAACATGTCTTTCTTTCTTTCTATATTATCGTTGTGTAGTGAAAGAGAAGGACGATATGCCAGACTGACGCCATATAACCGTAAATAAAATGTGTTGAGTGCGTCGTTAAATAAAATATTTCTTTTCTTTAACCATTAAACTCAACGTTCCCATGACCCTAGAAAGAGCTCAGTGTCACAGCCTAAAACCAGCTAAATAATGATACTGTATTGATAATTACTAATTATTGCATATAAGACTGGAATATCTATCTTCCATATATAATGAGAAATATAATGTTTCCTTTACTCCAGTTATAAC
Source organism: Dracogyra subfuscus (assembly GCA_016106625.1). Taxonomy (NCBI): domain Eukaryota; kingdom Metazoa; phylum Mollusca; class Gastropoda; order Neomphalida; family Peltospiridae; genus Dracogyra; species Dracogyra subfuscus. The sequence continues at coordinate 12,042 of JAECMU010187520.1, forward strand.
ATTAGGCAATGAATGAATGAATGAATGAATGAATGAATGAATGAATGTATGTTTAACGACACCCCAAAACGAAAAATACATTGGCTATTGGGTGACAAACTATGGCAATGAGGAAAACAGAGTGAAGATCAACATCAATATAATTTTAAAATACAGTGTATAGAACTGTGCAAAAATACAAATATCACAAATATATCAAATTAAAACGTTAGTATCACGTATAAATAACATTAGGCAAAACCCTAAACCAAGTGCATCGTAAAATATCTAAGCATCAGTCTGAATAGCTCGAAGATATTATATATCAATGCTGAACAGGACAAGCAAGTAAATATTACAATACGTGGCAGTTGTGAAGTCATAATATAAAAATAACCAATTGAGCTCATACCAAAATTATGCTACATAAAATAAAATAAATTTTTTGTTTCTTTAACGACGCACTCAACACATTATAAATACGGTTATATCGGCGTCGGACATATGGTTATGTCGAGAAAAAAACCCAGTGGTCAGCTGACAGGGATCGATCCTAGACCGACCGCGCATCAGGCGGGCACTGTACCACTGGGCTATTATAAAATATTACTGTAGAAAAAGTAACATAGAATCATTGTTATAAATAGTCCACACAGTGATGTTTTCGTAGTGCATCTATATTATCGTACCGGTCTCGGTGGCGTCGTAGTTAGGTCATCGGTCTACAGGCTCGTAGGTACTGGGTTCGGATCCCAGTCGAGGCATGGGATTTTTTAATCAAGATACCGACTCCAGACCCTGAGTGAGTACTCCGCAAGGCTCAACGGGTAGGTGTAAACCACTTGCACCGACCAATGATCCATAACTGGTTCAACAAAGGCCATGGTTTGTGCTATCCTGCCTGTGGGAAGCGCAAATAAAAGATCCCTTACTGTTAATCGACATAAGAGTAGCCCATGAAGTAGTGACAGCGGGTTTCCTCTCAAAATCTGTGTGGTCCTTAACCATATGTCTGACGCCATATAACCGTAAATAAAATGTGTTGAGAGCACCGTTAAATAAAACATTTCTTTCTTTCTTTCTATATTATCGTTGTATAGTGAAAGAGAAGGACAATATGCCAGACAAACATGGTATACTCCAGTACTTGCTATATATGACCATCTGAAGACTAAGTTGCACTGTATCATGAGTTCTGTATACTTCCTAGCTACACAACGGAACTCTTTCTAGGATCACAGAAAACGTCAAGTACACTGCATAATAATGAAGACAATAGAACAGTTTTAGTCGTCCCCAACCTGCAAATACAAGAACTATTGTTTTAGAAATAGCAATGCCAACAACCAGATTGTTTGGGTCCTGTACAATAACGCTGACTGTGTCTTTTTAAATACTCTCCAGTGAGACGTTGTTAATCAGAAGAGTGTCTTTCCAAAGAAATGGCCACCAGTTGAAGTCGCATACACATGAAGACTGCAGTAATCCCTTTACAAGTTGTCGCATCAATAAACCCACAGGTCAAAGCAAGAAGGTCAAACCATTCATTCATTCATTCATTCACTCCCTCGCTCGCTCCCTCACTGACTAATTGATCCATTTATTTATTTATTTATTCATGCCGTAGTGGTTAGATGTTTTGGATGTTAATAGTTTTATAATGACAACAATGTTTTCTTATTGAGGAACCATTTGATCAATAGTATGACGTGTCCTGTTTTATTATTTTGTAAAATGATTTACTATTTGAAGTTATATTTTATTTTATTAAAGGGACATTCCTGAGTTTGCTGCACTGTAAGATGTTTCCAACTAACAACATATTTCTACGATTAAACTTGCATATTAAATATATTTTCTTGTTTAGATTACCAGTGTCTATATATTTAATGTGTTTCTGGTGGTCTTAATATTTGTAAGATACCCAAACTGGGTTCTGTCTTCTAATACTTTCGTACGTACAAAAAACAACAACAATATTTTTCGGAAAGAAGATGAAATTTAACCTAGTACAAATATTAGAACGATCAGAAACACGTTTAATATACAGCCACTAATATTTTATGAAGACAAATATATTTGATATGTAATTACAATCGTTAAAACGTTTCTGTTAGTCGATAACATCTTAAACATTGTAACAAACTCAGGAATGTACCTTTAATTTTCAAAACATACTAACTAAATTTATCAACTATCTAAACCGAACATTTAAAATTAAATGTTTCTAAGAGATATTACAAATAGTTTTAGATTACCCAACTTACCTCTCTTTTAGTCATCCATTTTGAATGGTTGTCAACTCTGCATCTGAAAGCCTTACGAACAGTTTTAAAGGGACTGTACTGAGTTTGCTGCAATTTTTAAGATGATATCTACTAACAGAGACTGTAATTACATATCAAATATATTTTTCTGCATAAAATATTAGTGGCTGTATATTAAACGTGTTTCTGATCGTTCTAATATTTGAATTAGGTTAATTTTCATTTTATGTCCTTAAAACAATTATTTCGTACGTACGAAATTATTTGAAGACGAAATCCAGTTTAGGCTTCTTACAAATATTAAGATGGCCAGAAACACATTGAATATACAGACACTGATATTCTAAACAAGAAAATATATTTAATATGTAAGTTTAATCCTAGAAATATTTTATTAATCTGAAACATCTTACAATGCAGCAAACACGGGAATGTCCCTTTACTAAACTCATTGACCCCCATAAACATCAGTTTGGACACCAATATCACATTCTGAAGTGCTGTTACTCGGAAGATATACAGCTTTTATGATGCCTTAAAGGCAATTTTGAAATAGTGCTGCAGGACTAATTCAATATTCGAACACCCATAAGGTAAATAAATGTATGTTTATTTGCTAGGCGATAATTGCCGAATGCACAAGACATGAGAGTTATTTCCCCTATTTTCGAGTAAAGATCGTTTGGTCCAGAATGTTTTTCATCGAACGCCTATTTTCATAAAATGTATTATATTTATATTACTGGTAGGTTAATGTTTACACGAATAGTTCGCATCCTTCTTTGAAAATCATCAAACCATCATCTCGCACCAACTGAATTGTAAATTTCCATTGTGATATAGGACGACCATCAGTACGCCGCGTCGTGGAACGGGTTGGCGATCATCGTAAAACGTTGCCGTCGCGTTGGCAGTTATTTACAATGGAAAGTAGTGCTAAAATGGCTTCGTAGAACGAAATCCACGATTATATCTCGGTTCACTGCAGTTGTACTTGTACTCTGTTATATTTATGGGTTCAGGCCCGTACGAATGCGGGGTGCGACGGGTGTGTACGCTCCCCCCCCCCCCCCCCCCAATTACTAAAGGTCCACTTGTTTCTATTACATTTAAATAACGTTATGTAATCGTTGTTGTTTTGAAGGGTTATTTTTATGTTGAGGTCCAGTCACGAGCAATTCGCACCCATCCATTCAAAATCCCGCGTACGGGCCTGGTGTTAAATTTAATGATACGTAGAATGCAACATATCTAAGCCATTATTTTCATCTTGAAAACTTCATTATGCTATTTGTATTCTTAATCGAGTCCCATTTCAGTCCATTTCGATTGTGTTTTGGTCTCTTTCGGTGCTTTGTTTGACTGGTTTTTCATTAGCTGTGTCGTATAAAAAACAAAACTCTTTTGGTTGTTTATTAACGAAAACCTACTCTGATATAGCAGATGTACAATGTGGAAACTGAGCATCGGATCGCAGAAATGAAGTGCATGAAACCTTGCTGACAATTACCCGTTACCAGTTGAAAACTGGAGCCCAAACAATAGTATATATTGTGGGGATTTTATTATTATTATTATTATTATTATTATTATTATTATATTTTTATTTTTATCTCGGATTGAACTGTTATACTCGGGGTTTGTTTCATTGGTGGGATTTTAACCAATGAACACCATTGAGGAACCGGACATTGATGTGGAGTTAAACATGTACGATTTAATTTTCATAAAAATCAAGCGAACCACTGTTGTTGTTCGTCTCACTCCAACATGACGTCCCATTTCCTGCAGATGCTTCTTCTGCTGACTCTAATGACTACAGACAGGCCTCGGTAGCGTCGTGGTTAGGCCATCGGTGTACAGGCTGGTTCGAATCGCAGTC
>JAECMU010187525.1:5115-23808 GCA_016106625.1 Dracogyra subfuscus
TTTCCTACGCCAGTGCATACAATTTATAAGTGAATACTGTTCATAATTATTATGATGTCCAACTCAAGATTATAGCCAGTCACTCAAAATAAACACAAAGAAAAACGTCTATGTTATTGCTATCAAAACACTGGCTTGCAACAGTTTTTCACAAGTGGGAAAAAAGGCTTTCATTTTCATGCTCCTTTCCAGTTTTTTTATTTCTGTGCAAGGGGCAGAGGGATGTATCATGTCGGTGCTAGTATTATATCAGTAGATATAGCAAAAGTTTTAACTAATAATTATTGTATATAAGTGAGAAAAAATATGTATTCCTTATCGCATTAATTAATGCACCCACTTCCTGGAAATTACCTCAACCACGTGACCCAGATTTACAACATTAACTGATACGACAAAAAATGAATAATAAAAAGTAAAACTTGTTGTCGTCGCCAGTAATCAAACATTCAGTATAAAAAATGCAACATGTCTTAAACAGTATTTCATTTTATTTAATCACATTTTCTAGCTTTACGACAAGCAGCTGACAGTACACTAATGAATAGTAGACTGGCCATGTGGACATGCAAATAGCGCTTATTCACACCGAGGCGGATCAATTGAACAAAACTGGTTGAAAAATCGAAATGGGGAAAAAAACATACTGTAAAATACTTAATTTTCGCGGGGACTTAATTTTCGCGCTATTCGCACAAAAACATTTAGCGCAAATTTTAGGACCCGTGAAAAATTAAACCAAACAGATTGTGACCGATTAATTGTTGTAAATGACCCGGTCTGTTTTTCCAGCGTTGATGACTTGGGGTGGTAACATGTCTCCACTTTTGGTGATCGCCAACAAAACTGTGATCTGTCGTTTGTCGTCAACACCCGATATTGTCACCTGTTTAGTGCCTCTCTCTTCCATGGTCCAATCACCCCCAGGAATGAGTGATACTCCACTGTCTCCAGTCTGGTCCCAGTTAATTACCAACTTGTCTGGAATTTGAATGTTTGCTTACTGTATCGCTCACCTGTTTAAGAAAGACCTCCTTTATTTCTTCACCACGCTTTTACGTTTTAGAAGTATCCTTGTCAACTGACGTATTTTCTGCCTCGTTTTCAGTTTTACTTTCGCATGGATTTGGCAAACCGGGTGTTTTGGGTTTCGGGGAAGTAAAGACATTGTGGATGAATTACAAATCAGTACTGAATTACAAAGATTAACACCTCGTTATATAATATAATGCTTACAAGCGGCCATTTACCCAATTTCAGTGAGACCCTTTACCTGTTATAACACTAATCATTTGGTCTGGTTGAATGCCAACATGATCAATTGGTCGTCTTTATTTGTAGACCAAGTCTTAATTGATAAACTAATTAAGCCCATGTCAAGGTAGCCTACCGACAGTTAATATTGCTTATGCATTGACTGTAAAAACAGGATTTATTGATAAATAATAGTGGTGTTTAAAAAAAACAACATTAAAACAAAAACAAAATTAATCAAGGATGCGCGAAATATTAATTCCGCGAAGATGGTGATTTTTCTTTAGCGCGAAAATGACACCCCTCGAAAATAAAGTATTTTATAGTATTTCAAATTTTTTTCCGCCAAACCGAAAATTCTTTGCCAATGTTTTTAATGTTTTTGCAATTGGCGACTTTGGTGAACGACAGCGCGAGCCCTGAAATATATAAATATATCTATGTGTGGTGTGGTGTGGTGTGACGTGGTGTGACGTGGTGTGGTGTGGTGTGGTGTGATGTGGTGTGTGTGTGTGTGTTGTGAATAAAATGATGTAAATAATCGCAAGAAAGTCTAAGTGGTCTTACCATCAATGCATCATCCAAATGTTGTTCCGATGAAAGGCCAAAGTAATGACTACGTTTGAGCCATTCAAGTACAGCAGTCTCCAGGTCTTCAAGACAACAAGAAGCTTCATTCATCAGTGATGATTGTGAATCATGTGTCTCATTTTGGGACACAGTAGCTAAACTACTATAGACACTCAAACAGATGGATATAATGGGTAGAACCAACTCGTGTTCACGTACAAATTTGATATTGTCATCCACAAGATCTTTCACAATGGTCTTTGATATAAGTAACTGTTCCTTGATCATCTTAACTTTATCCCTGAAATAAAAATGTTCAAACCCAATCATACAATTGAATAATTTTTTAGTACAAACATTTCTGTATGATCTTTCATTTCTGGCACTGTGTAAAACAAATTACCCTAAAAAGTCAGGTAATCCGTGAATCAGGCACTTTAAAAATTACTTGATAGATTTAGATATTTCACTGATTGCTATAACATGTGTATATATATACTGCATATTTTATATTACCAATGATATAATAATAATAATAATAATAATAACAATAATAATAGTCTTTATTTAAAGAAGGTGATATATTCAGTACAAACAGAGACTGGTCTCCCATATGGCCTTCTATAATTTACAGATATAACATATAAGTTATACATCAAAGGCATATACCACACATTAAAAAACAACTACATATACATATATACACATACACACATATACATACACATATATACATACACACACACACATAATTATATACACACATGAGGAAAATAACTGTACATACATTTATTTACAAGTCACCAAAGACTACGTAAAATACACATCATGACAAAGTACATTCATATATAACTCATCACAAGCAAGACATCTAACTAATATGTTCTATGGTCTCCATGTGCTCTTGCTGTGACCATTTGGCACATGACCATACATGTAGATATCTTTGTTTAAATGAATTTTTTTTTTTGTGTGTTTTGTTTAACACATTTGAACTACGGCGTCGGACATATGGTTATGTCGAGAACAAATTCCAGTGGTTAGCTGACGGGGATCGATCCTAGACCAACCGCGCATCAGGCGGGCACTGTACCACTGGGCTATGCTGCCCATTTGTTTAAATGAGGCCACAGAATCATATAAATCTTGTAATTCTAACTTTAGAAAAATGATTTGATTAACAGTCAGTAGTCCAGAGTGTGCATATTAAGGGTCTTATCTGCTGTCAATTAAAACACTGAAATTGTGCAAATAACCAAGCATATGATAAGAATATTTATGTGACTTATACCTTCAGTGACACCGAATGACTGTAAGGAAGTTTGGCTTCATGTGAGATGGGGGTTAAAAATGTGAAGTTCTAGAGATTTACCACACACTTTTGTTAATGGGAACACAACTAAAGTATTGTCCAACTGTTAGTTATGCCATAGTGGTTTCTATAGTTACATTATTAAATCATAAGTTAGTTTTAATATATTAAACAACAATGTTAAAAAAAAACAAGATATCAAATATGTTATCAATGAAATAAATCTTGCAATTTCCATCTTAGCAAAACTGTCAGTTATGCAATGGCAGTTCCTCTAGTTATACCCCCGTCACACCAGAGCTACTTTGCCACTGAGCTCCCGCTGCGACCAAAAAAATTGGAAAGCGCAGGAAAAACGCAGTAGGATCTCAAAGAACGTGTTAGGAATGTACTGGACGCTATCTAGAACGTGAGATGGTCCCCATGAGCGCCAGACTTCCACACTTGTTTTGAGCTTGCTCAAAACAAGAGCAGAGGTTTGGTGCTCTGGCCCAAAGCGCACTGGGAGCATAACGGGAACTACCTGAGCGCAATGCAATCTATCTGAGCGTGTCGACAGCGTAGCAAGACCGAGTTGGTATCACCGTCTGCCCAATCTGTGACTGAAGTACGTCAGAAGTAGGACCGCTGTGTGCTTGTTCACGCTTACACTGCGTCTACACAGGGTTGCCAGTGTGACTATGTTGCTCCTGGTGCATCCATAGCGTTCTTACGAAGTTTGCTGTAGGTTCAAACAGCATTTACAGTGCGTTTATAGTGCGTTCTGACTTTGACATGCGATCTGATCACGCACGCACACACAAATGGTATAAATACAACCACATCATCAGTGTCACCTCCTCTTCACCATGGCTGCAGACTGTCAGAATTCGCTAATAATTGGACAACAGATGGCACATATCCAGAAACAACAGGCACATGATGATGTGGCTGCTCTGAACGTCATCAGAAGAAGGCGAAGAAGGAGGGCAAGGCTGAGGAGATGCTGGGTCCGACCATGGCTAGGCTATGTGAGAGATGATGCTTCTAATCGTAGCGGCTACAACTGGACTGATCTCCTGAGATCGAGCTCGCTGTATTTATTGGCAGAGCGCGAGCGTGGTCCAAACGTAGGAGAGCGTAGTGGCAACGTTGTGAGAGCGCAGTGAGATTGCAATAAAAGCGACTTGGGTCGCAGCGAGATCGCATAGAGTGTAGTGGGAGTGCAGGGAGAGCGCGCCGATAATCAGACTAGGAACGTATAGGATCGCAATGAGAGCATAGTGAGAGTGCAGTAAGCGAGTCAAGAAGCGTACTGTGTACTACCTGCCTAATAAATTTCACACATTTCTGTCAGTTTTCCACGATCACTCTGCGCTTTTCATGAAAATTGCAACGCAGTGAGGTCGCCGTGGGCTCACACTCTGGTGTGATGGGGGTATTAAATCAGTAAATCAAAAACACTTTTAATTTATATTTTGTTTTAAACAACACTTTAAAAACAGATACCAAATAACTTATAGTTGATGTTCAAGATTTCAGATGTCTCATTAAGGCATGATACTTACTCAGAATTAGTAGATGATGACAGCTCTTTCTCACTTCTCTGGAACTGTTCAGCATTGTCCATGAACAGTTTAGCAAACTGCTTTAAAAAAAATTAAAAAAAAATTTGAATATACATGTACATATATTACAATACAAAACCACTATGATCATGACCATATTCCAACTGAATGTCAAACCATCAAGCTCATCTCTGCCAAATACAATTTTTTTGTAAGTGGCATATTAAAACGAAATCTTTTTGTAGTGTCACAGAAAGTAACATATAACAGTTCTCAAAACAATTTACATGTATTTGTGTCATAAAATATATGTACATTATTAAAAAATAAATATTTCTCACTGAAAAACAATGTCCCCAATATAATTTAGTTTCTATATATGTACATATTAATAATGGCACACCATCAACCTTAGATTGTCTATTATTTTTTAATATTTTGGTGTCTGGAAATGTGACAAAATCTGTTCTTTTCCTGAAATATTAACTGTTGTGTGTGTGTGTATGTATATATATATATACATGCATGTACAGTGGACTCTGTCAAAACTGGCATTTGTTTAAACTGGATTATTGTATAAACCGGCAGTTTTATGGTCCCGTCCAACAACCATTCATTTATTACGACTTAAGTTTTGCCTAATCCGGCATTTGTCTATTCTGGATATCGGATGCCAAATCAAGTTTGGTGTAATTAACTCTGTCCACATTGGCATCCAGTCTGTGTCGGTTTGATGACTGCCCAAACAAATCTGTTAATTAACAGCAACATGACCAATCCACTCAGATAGCTAAACGAATGTAATGGACACTGCTCTTGTCTTTATTTACAACGTTAGATCAACCAGGTTACTGTCAGTGTGTGTACATACACAAGTGGTGGTGTAATATTTACAATTGTGTTAAAAACATACTGTGCATAAATATGAATGCTAATGCGTTTCACTTTTATCCATGCTTTTTATCCATGCTTTTATCATGGCTGAACGTCTGAAAAAATTACAGCGCATTGAATTATCCTTAAAAATAAAAGTTGAGTTAACTGAATAATTTAAATCAAATCCTGTGTTAAAGCAGAAACATCAAGAACTTGCAAACATCATTAAAAGATTACTTCACCTAGGTCAACTGGTAAACATTAGTTAAAATTAACAGTCTGTGACAACCAAATTTCAAAGGCTACAAACGTTTTCTTTGTGTATTTTTAATAATTAAATAATTAAATAAATTTGTTGTTCATTCAATGTTCATCATATTTTTAATACTTTGTGGATTAAAATTGTGTGTTTTTTAATTATCTTTATTATGGCATCCCACGTTTGGAATAAAATTCTTTGTACTAACAGATTTTGTCAGAGTTTGTGTGTGTATATATATATATATATATGTAGGTGTATGTCTATGTGTATGTCTATGTCTATGTCTATGTCTATGTCTATCTATATATATATATATACTGTAAACCGTATTAATATTGCGACGTCTTTCTTTCGCGAATGTATACCTTAGCGGATATTTGCGGAGTGTAAATTTCGCGAACCACCATTGACAGCTCCAAAAAATAAAAGTGGATAATGGCAGCTCACTAATTGTTATAAGGTTACTGTCTGTAAATCAATATTCAGCTGTCCTACATCAAGCAATTGTGCCTGGTACAGAGTCTATAGAGGGGATTAGGCCCTACCCACCTCACCTGCATTAGAATCACAATTCACAGCTTCAGTTGTTAACTGTTAACACCCTTTGGTAAATTAAACGATAAACATTAGTCGCCAGTGATTGAACCTACATAAACCAATTAACGATTAGTCGCCATCAAGGAGAGCTCGTGTATAGGCTTTGCCTGTTGAGTTAATCTATTTCTGAATTTTATTCTCCATAAAATATTTCAAAACAAAACTTTAAGCACACTTCACATTTCAAACTGAAAAATAGTGCGTGCGTATTAATTTTGCGACATAAGGTTGGACGCGAACGACGCGAAATTTATACGCACACAATTTTTTCACGGTTTACAGTATAATGTTTTATATATATATATTTTTTTTACCAACAACATTGGGGCCATTCTAGATCAATGACGTTCATAACTTGTAGTGGTAGGTCAAATGTTACAACATGTTTAGGGAGGGAGACTGGTTGCATAACTGTTGAATTAAAAATGCCATGTGAATGTGAATGTCCCAACCAACACTATCAAGGCCTACGTTTGACGAGTTATTTAAAAAACAGTTTTAATTACATAGGCATCGGAAGATGGCAGCAACTTGGGGGGGGGGCACTTTTTAAATGAGAGTTCATATTTGAAATTAAAAGAAATTCCAGTAAAATGTTATAAGGCAATTTAGAAGTTTACTATCACATGATTAAGTCAATTACTGTTTAGAAGTTGTGTTTGTGTGTGTGTGTGTGTGTGCGCGGGGGTCCCGTCGTACTAAAACAATGCCCTAATAATATAATGAAATTATAAGCAACATCAGATCTTGCTTTTTAAGGTGCGCGGGTGCGATCGCTCTTGTACAGCGCATGTAATTTCAATCTGGCGAGTGTGAAAAATAACACATGTTACACTTAACAAACGCACACGTAAAATAACTTTGTATATTGATTGCCACTATTTATATGTATATATATAATAAACATCAAATGGTCTGCATCAGTGTATACATGTCATAATTATATTTGTATAGTACTAATCCTCAAACTGATTAATAAACTATAACTTCATTCCTGAAAGGGAAAAGTGAGACTACACTAATGAACCAAATAACATAAAATTAGAAGAAAGCATTATTAGTTTATTGGTTCATTTTTGTAACATTTGTCTCTACATTTACATGTACCAATTACTAAATTATTAAATGCTTGAGTTTCACTCGCCTTAGTATTTTGACGAGTACAATTTTTTCACTCGCCTAAACGTTTTGAGGTGTGTGATTTTTCACTCACCTTTGTTTTTCAAAAGGCAAGGACTGCAACATTCTTCTAAACTTTCCAGAAAATTGGTTGGTGTAGAAAAACAAAATTCATTCAAATGCTTACTTCTATCGCTTTTACACTGGGGTGGCAAAACATTGTGCCTCCTCTCCCCCCCCCCCTCCCCCATTTCCAATGATTGTTGGTTTGTTGATTTGTTTTTAACGACGCACTCAACACATTAAATTACGGTTATATCGGCATCGGACATATGGTTATGTCGAGAAAAAAAACCCAGTGGTCAGCTAACGGGGATCGATCCTAGACCGACCGCGCATCAGGCGGGCACTGTACCACTGGGCCATGCTGCCCGCTCATTTCCAATGAATGACAGGAGTCGGCAGTACACACCTGAGATGCTTGGGTTGTAGTTCATGAATAACCTCATCAGAACCTGTGGGCTTTTCCTATATTCTAATTGTCTGGATCAATGTATACATGTCATAATTCTATTTCTATAGTACTACACCTGAATTTTTTAAATAAATTATAACTACATTCCTGAAAGGGAAAAGAAGTCAGACTACACTAATGAACCAAACAACATAATATTAGAAGAAAAAAAACATTATTCATTTACTGGTCAATTTTTGCAACATATGTACCAATTACTTCATAAATTAATAATACTTGGTTTTCACTCGCCTTAGCATTTTGATGAGTGCAATTTTTCACTCGCCTAAGTATTTTGAGGTGTGCGATTTTTCACTCACCTTTGTTTTTCAAAAGGCAAGGACTGGATATGTACATTTAAAAAAATCATATTACTGTAAAATGGGTAATATTCGCGTGGGTGTAATTTTCATACATAATATTAATACTAATATCATCTTTTAAAAACAAAAACACAAACAAAAATAAGGTTAACACATTTCATTTACTCAAAATTTGTTTCAAAAATTAAAATCAACACTGGTAAGCTAGTATCCAATCAATAGCTGCAAGAATAAGAACAAAACCAAAAAACATGTCCAAATCAGTACTACTACAACTACTACTTCCGGAAGCAGCTGTATACACATGTTTTCTTACTTCGTACTATTTTCTTGAAGACCAGCTTTACAAAAGCCACTCACAAGCATGTCCCTTTTTAAAGCAACCCATTCCTGAACATGAATTAACCACCTGGCATGAATGGGTTTCATGTTTGATTTTTGAAAAGTCAACCTCGCCTTCAGTATCTTCAATTTCAGAAATCTGGTTAGCAATCTAATTAAAATTAGCTCCACTTTTACACGTGGATCTAATAGCAACCAGCTGGAGCTCATGTCCACCAATCAAAACCTTACTCGTATAATCATGCCAGTAATTTGAAAACATTCTCCATTATCCTGAGGGTATACAACATGTTTCGTATGAATTATTAATGCCTTAAAACAGGTTTTATTTTTAAAAATAAATAACATGTACCGATAATATCAAACTTAAGACTGATTTAGTTGGGGTTTTTTTTAAATAAATAAATAGTTTGTAATGTAAATTTGAAGACTGATAACCGATCCCGTATGTATTGGTATGGTTCGCTGTACTGCCGCCACTAAAACACTCGCCCCCTATATTTTTTGAATTTGTATGCTCCGAAATAACGTTATAAAAGGAGAAGTGTGATTGGTCAATATATAAATTATTATTTACAGACGAAATGTTAGTCTACATAGTGCTGTTAGCAATCTGATTAAAATTAGTTCTACTGGTCTAAATAATGCATTTGTAATTCACACAAAACATGTCGTATACGTTCAGAATAATTCGGAATGTTTAAAAATTATTTTCAAATCACTGGCGTGATTCTGCAAGTAAGGTTTTGATTGGTGAACATGAGTTTTAACTGGATGCTGTTAGATCCACATGTAATAGTGGAGCTAATTTTAATTAGATTGTCTGGTTAGTCACTTCAATTGCGTACCAGTTTTGAAAACATTGTTTCAGTTCGACTTTGTAATCCTTATTCACTGACTAATTAAGTGGTTGTAGTCTGTCTGTACGACATGCTGGTACAAAGACACATTTGTTGCTGTTCAAATGTAGTTTGTTCAACATTGTTTTGTCCTGGTGCACTCTAAAAACATCAGAAATTGCCAAACCTTTTTGGTCACTTGGCAAGCCTAGCTGCTTCTGCTTGTTCTCCATAAATGGAATAACGATTCCACATATCAAATCATTGACTCCAAATTATTCCAATAATTTTCCATGTGAGGAATGTCCCATTCGTCAGGAACTCGACTGTAGGGTGACAGTGATGCGTTTTTTCACCATATAGTATCTGTGGGGGAGAAACTTGCCTGTCATTGACACAGCCAGCAGACGTGATTTGACATTTGTCATTGATGCCGGTGATTGTGACTTGTTTACTGCCCTTCTCTTCCATGGTCCACTCTTCACCTGGAACAAAATTTATCCCTGTCTGGTACTAGTTGATGATCATCTCATTGGGAATGTTGTGCTCCTTTTGGCAGTCATTCAATCTGGTTACAAAAATGGAGTTTATGCTATCAGTCATCTGGAAGTTTCTTCGAATATTTTGTTCCCTTTCTTTTGACAAATCCCATTCGATCAAGAATGTTACTTTCACATTAACATGGCTTCCATACTTCTGCAGTCGGTTTCTGTCAAACTTTGTCACAATGCCTTCAATGCCACCCATAACAGTTCTTGAATTTACAATTCCACTCGATAAACAAATTTTACATATCCAGTCCTGTACTTTTCCATCTAATTTTTCACCCAATATTGGCAGTGGACCAGATTTTCCTTTGGATAGTGTTGATATCAGCGTGCCATAATCAGCCTTGTTTCATCTTCCGAAGGTAAGCCGATTTGATTGATCGGACTGTACTTTCATTAAAGGTAGAGTAAACTCCAGCAAGAGCCTTATGTATTGGAAAGATACATACCCGGACCACCAACACATACTGATACTTTAACAAATGAAAAACGCGTAATTTTAAAATTAATAAAAAAACATGATTATTCCTGCTAACTGGGGGCAGCCATTTTGTTTTGTTTTTGTGACGTCTGGTGGTGTAGTTTGGGACGAAGTGACGTCAGCTCCGTCGAACTTCTCTGTTATGCACAATGTAAACAAACACTCTAATTTACGACAAGATGCTTCGCTTTCATCAACCTGACTTATAAAACAACATAAATGACTTGATAGTACAATGAACTATTTAACTAAATATATTTCAATTTGCATCAATATAACGAAATGGAGTTACAGTATTTTTTTCTTTTAAAAAATCCAAAGAAAAAATGCATATTATTAGGCCTATTGGTAGGATACGCTCGAGCAAAAACGACCACTCACGATACCCAAGTGATGATTTTCTTTTCTTTGTGACTACGTAATTGGTCAGTTTTGTGATTTTAAATGGGAAAGTCTACTTTATCAAAGGTTTTACAGAGTTACTTACAGTAATAAAGGGGATCGGCTGGTAAAGTCCATTATACTTTGAGGTTATCACACACTATCCTGTGATCTTAATAAAAGAGGCATGTCTTTTTTTGTGTGTGTCTAGACACAGTGTCTGAGAGCGTCTAAATATACACCTGCCAATCAAAACCCACAGGTACTGGCCACGAAAAGAAACGACCAATTACCTAAGAAAACACTCCGATTATTATTTACGTACGTGGGTTAATTTAAACCATAATACAGTTATTTCAACACTTTGACAATGTTGGTTTATTTTTTATTAAATATAATATAGTAGTAATTGTTGCTAGCTTACTGGGATGATTATTATTAAAGAATATTGGGATGCATCCACAAAAATCAGGTATGTTTTGTTTCTTCAGTTCAAGACTAATTCCTGACGTGACATGTTAGGTATTATGTAACCACCAGCTCGCCAGAGGGCGTATTCACTGGGATGGTACAAAATGGCTGCGCCCGTTAGATATAATAGCCGTCACATTTAACCGTTTTATTAATTAACAATACGCTTATACTTGTTGATATTAAGCAATAATGTGCTATATATATTGTTGAATATGCATACCAGGCCAAATGCCTTGATTGTGTCCTCTTTTAATATTTTTTTGATCCAATATCTATGGCTAGTTTAGAAATTTTTGCTCACGGTTCTGCATCGTACATTTCATAGTCAACTTATCAAATTCATTATTTGCAGCCTGTGTACACTGAACATCTTCAATCATTGAACACAGTAAGGGGTCGGGCAAACCAACAGTTTCAGGCTTACTAGCATTTGTTTTTTAACCAATGTAGAATTGAACCTGCCATATTAACGTTATGGAACTTTTGTGAAGATTGAAATTAAAATAATTTTTGAAGTCAATTTTGTATATTAATATGTAAGTAAATGTTTAGAAATTAGTACATCCTGCTAGTTTTATCTGACCAATCGAAATGGATGACTCATTCCGATGTCTTGACATCTTTAATGTTAGTATTCCAATGATATCACTTTAATCTCCTTACAATAACACTAAACTGTGTACATGATGTTGCTACTGACATTTTTTTTAAAATATTATTAATACACCTGGATGTGTTTGAAGAAAATCTTGTAATTATAAACATGTCAGCAAGATAAATGCTTGGAAAGAAAGAAAGAAATGTTTTATTTAACAACGCACTCAACACATTTTACTTACGGTTATATGGTGTCAGACATATGGTTAAGGACCACACAAATTTTGAGAGGAAACCCGCTGTCGCAATTTCATGGGCTATTATTTCCAATCAGCAGCAAGGGATCTTTTATTTGCGCTTCCCACAGGCAGGATAGCACAAACAATGGCCTTTGTGGAACCAGTTATAGATCACTGGTCAGTGCAAGTGGTTTACACCTACCCATTCTGCAAGGCTCAGGGTTTGGAGTCTGTATTGGATCCGAACCCAGCACCCATCAGCCTGTTGACCGATAACCACAATGCCACTGAGGCCGGTATAAAAATTAAAAACAAAAAAACTCATGATGCTTCTACAACTTATATTATAATGTTCAGCAACACAAATGTTCCAAATTATGGGGTGGTTTTTTTTCCTTCAGAATTTGATTGTTATTTTGACATTTTGTGATAATTTGGCCAACAAATTTCTTGCTATTTTTATGGCCAGGGTATTGGACAACTACCAATTTCAAAACAATATGCACTTTTACATCTGTATGGTTGTGTTCATATTTGATAGTACAAACACTGAAACAGTAAGATATTTATCAGGTCAGGTCAAGTCAGATCTCATAGGGTTTTACATGCACATTCAGAACAAGCTGCTGGGCACAGGACAGAAAAGGTGGGGGGAGAGGAGGTGGGGGTGGATATTTATCGTTTTCTTTGTTAATTGTTTTTTCTTTCTGTGGCTTGTATCTGTGTTTTCTGATTGGCAGGTGTATATTTAGACGGTCCCCAGTCAATGTGTCTAGACATATTAAAATATATGACTCTTTTCTTAAGATCACAGGGTATTGTGTGATAACTGTACAGACACCCCTAAAATCGTAATGTACATTATCGGCTGTTCTGCTTTATTAGGTAAAAAAAAAAAAAAAGTTTGTTTCAGTTAACATGGCCAAAAAAAGTAGGGAAGGTAGGTAGGAATATATTTTGTTTAAGTTCAAAGAAAGCTTACCCTACCTTTAATGTTTTTGCCAGAGAAAAACTCAGTCTCAAGATGAAAGACATGAACAGATTTTCCGTTTCAGATTTTCCCCTTTTCTGTTTCATAATGTTACAAATTCCTGTTTTTTTTCATTTTAATATTAAACAAATTCTGTTTTTGTTTCATTCACACACACACACACACACACACACACACACACACACACACACACACACACACACACACACACACACACACACACACACACACACACACACAAACACACACACACTAATAGGCCACGACACAGACTTCGGACATTTTCGGTTTTCTTTACGATATGATCAGGAAAATTAATTACAAACGATCACACTATAAAACACTTCCCTTGTATAATTTATTTTGAACAAAGCCATACAATTACTGCATTCCTTTGTGAGATTGGAAATATGGCAATGCTGCAAATATTAAAAATTAATAAGCAAATATAACATAATGTATCTTTCACTTGTTCGGTTTTCCCCGTTAATTCACCGGAAATAAGCGAAGAAAACACGACTGGTAAAACGTCTAGATACTCTACATTAAACATTTGGCGTAACATACAAAGGTACTTGTGTCGTAGTGTAGCACAGGCCGATGTCGGTGTCCATAGTTTCTAGTTCGAAAAATAAATTTTAATTAATCAAATGCGTTATTTAAAGTTAAATAATGTTTTGGAAAAAAATCAGGAATTCCATTTCATATAGGTATTTCTACAATTCCGCAATAGCGGAAAATCAGTGCCTCTACATGAAGGCAAGCTGTCTGAAAAACCTTAGTTAATAATTCTCGCCCCCTCCTGAAGGCTAATGCAAACTGTACACAACTTGCCGTCATTATGATTCTCAAGAGTGCTCTCCCTGATGTGTAAGAGTTATCCTACTTGAGTACATCTGTTGTCTGCTTTGTCGATCCACGACAACAACTTCTCTGTGCACTTCCCCCACCCCACCCCATCAGAAAAAAAGAAGAGTTCAGGGTCGGTCGGGTGACCGGAAACAAACAATTGTTTTTTTGGGGGGCCTTACTGTAAATAATTCTGTAAAACCCTTGATTAAGTAGACTTCCCCATCTATAATCACAAAACTGACCAATTACCTAGTCTCAACGAAAAAGAAAATTATCACTTGGGTGTCATGACTGGTCATTTTTGCTCCAACGTATTATACCAAAAGGCCTAATAATATGAATTTTCTCTTTGAATTTTTTAACTCCATTTCATTCTATTGATGCAAATTGAAATATATTTAGTTAAATAGTTTATTATACTATCAAGTCATTTATGTTGTTTTACAAGTCAGGTTGATGAAAGCGAAGCGCCTTGTTGTAATTTAGAGTGTTTGTTTACACTTGTGTATTCAGGAGTTGGTTGGAGCTAACGTCTCTTCGACCTAAGCTATAGCACAAAACCAAAACCAAATGGCTGCCCCCAGTTAGCAGGAATAATCATGGGTTTTTTATGCTTTTAACTCTAAAATTACGCATTTTTCATTTGTTAAAGTGTCAGTATGTGTTGGTGGTGCGAGTATGGTTCTTTCCAACACATAAGAATTGTATTTTAGTTGACAGTCCCTTTAATAATTATCCAAAAGAAAAGATGGATTTCAGTTAGTACTGTTTTCCATAATATATGGTGTCAAAAAATGCACTTCATGAAAGTGAACTTTCTGCATAAAAAAACATAGGATAAAAATGCTACACCTTTTTCCACCATTTGAGAAAAGTTGATACAGTTTCAGCAAAATTTTATTTTTACCAATCTGAGCTGTCAAATGTAGAACTGCCCTTAATATACTACAGTATTAATTATAATACATATTTAATTTACATCAGTTACATAACAGGCCCATAGGAAAGATATGTAAAGGAGTATGTGATATGGAGTATATAGGTAGTATTAAACCAAATAACACCAAACTTTTGATAAAGAAGTTAACACCACAAGTGATAAATGTGAGGGTGCTGGGTGTGAGTTTCATCTGGGAATAAAATGTATGCAACTTTATTTCATCTAGTACCACTGTGTCAATTAGGCTTGTGCTTGAAACATTTCAGGGATACCTGTGGGGGAAAAAAAAAGAGTACTCCAATTTTGTGAGGAACTAGGGTAGTCATAGATGCTACCCATTATCTCTGAAAAAATTTCTGATTCACTTTAAGAGTGAGGGGTGGTAATATTTATATCTGTGGTGTTTATATCAATTGATACGCTTTAGGTAAGAGTGTTTGTTACTACTGTCATCTATGGAATTTGATTTGGTAGTATACACCCTGTACGGTGTTTAGACTTGTGTTCTTGGTATGCTATTTGTTTCTATAACAGAAAACAATATCAAAAACTCCTTCACAGCAGAAGACAATACTAGGACACTAGATTAATTTGCATACAGTTTCATGAAGTTATTTTAAACAGTTTTAGAGTTGTGCTTCAGAAACATTGCCAGATAATCAATGCATGGGGACCATTATAATATACCCTGCAAATTAATAAAAATAACAACAATAATGCACATCATCAGTTAAATGCACCGTATCAATATCATGCATACCAAAACTCTTCTGGCTAATGTTTTCTCTCTCCGTGTTTTCATTTTTGTTATAGAAACAGCTTGTTTATATTAGTTAAATGATGCCACTTTTAACTAGAGGTTAAACACTCTTCAGTATGTGTATCAAGTCAATACCAATTTACCATAATTAAGGAGCAAATATCAAAATACCTAAATATTGATAATGAAACATATTCTCTATCTGTATTATTTCTATGTATGTACCTTTCCTTTCTTTATGCTCACTATTATGTTATTCATCCACTATTATGTTTTATTATTATTATTAGTTATTAATTGTACTTTCTCTGTCATCTTGTCAGTTTATCTGTAAATATTTTTAGGGAAAGGTCCTAATATAGGCTTGTAGCCTGTCGACCAATCCCACCAACAAATGAAATAAATATTGTTTTAAACTAAACTAAGTAAAACACCATAACAAATATGTCTAATGACATTACAATGATCGAAATTGACAACAGAAAAATATGTGCAGGATCTACATGTTATCTGTTCAGGTTGTGTAATAATAAAGTGTTATCTACAAAAATATTTCTAGATAATTTTACAAAATCAAATTTTTAAAAGAATATATTTTTTGTAATTTTGTATAGATTGTTCAAGCTGTAACAAATAATAACAATTCACAACAGTTAGTAGTTATGTGTTCATTCTATTCCAGGTCAATATTGTGTTACAAAGCAGTACAAGTAAAATAAATGAAAAAATATAATTACATGTTTTGAATCTGAATGCATTGACTGTGTCTTGAAATTGTGACAGTGATAAAACAGACATGCTGCAACAATGTATGGCGGAATCAATCCAGGTGATACTGCACTTTCAAGATGTCTCATTCTAACAAGTGCCATGATACTCCTTGGTAGAAGATAATCAACCTCAAACAACATGTGCAGATCTTCAATAACATTCTGTACAGGACTGAAAAAGTAAACACACTGATTAAAATATTACAAGTAATTAACAATTTCAAGTAAAAAAAAGGTAGTTTTTTGTGTTTAATGATATCACTAAAGCATTTTGATACATTAATCATCGGCTATTGGAAAGAAAGAAAGAAATGTTTTATTTAACGATGCACTCAACACATTTTATTTATGGTTATATGGCGCAAACATATGGTTATAAGGACCACACAGATATTGATGGTGAAAACCTGCTGTTGCCATTTCATGGGCTACTCTTTTCGATTGGCAGCAAGGGACCTTTTATATGCACCATCCCATAGACAGGATAGCCTTTGATGTACCAGTCATGGTGTACTGCCTGTAGCAAGAAATAGCCTAATGGGTCCACTGACGGGGATTGATCACAAAGCGAATGTGGATATTAGACATATAGTAATTTTGACATATAGTCTAAGAGAGAAAACCTGCTACATTAGTAGCAACCCTTACAGAAATAACTTATACAAACTTATAAGTGGCCTATAAATTACCTATATATTGGTATAAGTGAAGTATCAGTGTATATAAGTACATATGTGAAAAGAATAGTTAACTGATACATCACTAATACTCCACATATATTTCACCTATAAGTGGTTTATCAGTGGTATAAGTGAACTGGAATTAAGACTCTTTTTTTTCTTTTTCTATAAGTGAAATATAAGTGAACTATTAGTTTGAGATAGTCCTTTTGCAAAGGAGAAGATGTGTTCCAAATGAACAGGGAAAAAACTAAGTCCAAAACATTTTCATGGTTATGTTTTTAAAATTCATAATTTCTCACAGGATTTATCAAATTCACTGGGAACAGTGGCTAAACAACCAAACATACATGTAACAGAATTTGATGGTTTTTCCAATAATAATTGTTTTTATATATTAATATTAATATTAATACACATGATGCTATATGATTATAATTATCTCATGCTACCTCCTCACTTAAATAGACTCTCCAGACTCACCACCCGTCACTATACATATCTCTAAAATTGTAGTTACAGGTCAGAGGCTGTGTGTAGAGGTGAGCTCCATTTCAATGTTTATTACAGTATGGATTTATTGTATCTATTAATGGTAATTTGTGTTAACTAAAAACACCAGCAACAACAAAAATAAATAATAATAATAATAATAAAGAAAAAAACCCAGACAACAACAATGACATCAAGAATTCAGAACAAGGGATTATAATGAGAGGTGCAAAATCCTGAGATTAATAGCCTTGCCATCTTAGGCAGTATGATGCAACTTAATTCAGACACCTCTGTGTGGGTCTCTAGCCAGAAGGAGGAAACCAAAGAAGAAAACCAAAAGGGCGGCACCTGGACATCTTCTTTGTGCACATGTTTTTAGTTAAGACTATACCTCATGTCCGTGGAACAAGTCTATCATACAGGAAAACAAATTTGGTAAGTATCTGACTACATATAGCACCTATTTGTTTTATTTACAGTACATGATTTTCATTTTAAAACCATGCATTACAATTATTGTTGGATTTTCAAAAAACAAAATGGCTGCATTCCTTTGTCTGATAAATTCTCTTTATTTATGTTAATGCATGTGCATAGACATTTCATTTAGTAAATACAACTGTTACTGTACTAAAAGTTCAAACTAGTGCTGATTATAGTTATTTTGTCACATAAAGGTTTGGTGGTGTTGTTTACATTTAAATATTATGAACAGTAGTAATCAATTAAAATAAACTTGTGCCATGTGGTTTACCTTTGTTATCAACAAACATGTGGGTTTTTTTGTTTGTTTTTTTATGTCAAGGCAAACTTTAAGGTTTTTAAATCCGTATGATCAATTAATAGCTTGGAAGTATTAATTAATAAGTTATAATTTTTTATTATATAATTTTGATGATTATGACCTGTCGTTTCATTTCCGCTAATGGA
>JAECMU010187542.1:0-10664 GCA_016106625.1 Dracogyra subfuscus
CAGCCAATGCTGCACAACTCGTGTAACAAAGGCACTGGTATTGACTGCACTATTGTTTTTTTTTGTTTTTTGTGCACTCAACACATTATAATTACAGTTATATCGGCGTCGGACATATGGTTATGTCGAGAAAAAACCCAGTGGTTAGCTGACGGGGATCGATCCTAGACCGACCGCGCATCAGGCGGGTACTGTACCACTGGGCTATGCCTGCACTATTGTGTCTGTAGGATGATGTATATAAAATATCCCTTGCTGATACTCGAAAATAATAACCCATTGAATGGCGGGCACGCGGGTTTTTTCTCTAAATATCTCGCTATTTCTCGTTTCAGCCAGTGCACAACGACTAGCATATCAAAGGCCGTGGTGTGTGCTATCATGTCTGTGAGCGGGTGCATATAAAACATCCCTTGCTACTAATCGAAAAGAGTAGCCAATAAAATGGCGACAGCGTGTTTCCTCTCGCAATATCTGTGTGGTCCTTAACCATATGTCTGACGCCATATAACCGTAAATAAAATGTGTTGAGTGCGTCGTTAAATAAACCATTTTCCTTTCCTTTCTTTGAATAAACAATTTGTTTCTTATTCTATCTTGTAGTGTTAGACTTTGTTTAACGGCGCCACTTGAGCACATTGATCGGCTGTTGGATGCCAAACATTTTGAGCGGGCAGCATAGCCCAGTGGTACAGTGCCCGCCTGATGCGCGGTCGGTCTAGGATCGATCCCCGTCAGCTAACCACTGTTTTTTCTTTTCTTTTCTAGACATAACCATATGTCCGACGCTGATATAACCGTAATTATAATGTGTTGAGTGCGTCGTTAAAATAAACAAAACAAAAAACAAAACAAAACATTTTGACATTTATTCTTAGAGAGGAAACCCGATACTTTGTTCCATCAGTAGCAAAGGATATTTTATATGCACCATCGCACAGACAGGATAACACATACCACGGCTATTGATATACCAGTCGTCGTGTACTGGCTGGAACGAGAAAGAGCCCAATGGGTCCACCGACGGGGAACGATCTTTGACTTACCGCGGAGCAAACGAGCGCTTTACCATTGGGCTACGCCCCGCCCCTTTTATAAATAAAGAATAGAGGTATGTTAATAAAATTACTCAACTCAACTCACGGCATTTAGTTCGGTCGGTAAAATGATCGCCATATTATGTCAGACGCCATATAACCGTAATTAAAATGTGTTGAGTGTGCGTCGTTAAATAAAGCATTCATTTATCTGGAACCTAATATAATCAAACATAATGGTGGGTAAAAGCAGTGGATAATACAAAGTGAAAAAGGGGATATAACTCTTATAGGTAAAGACACAGTATATATCACAACTATTAGAACAGAAGGTACGGAATATTTGCACACACGTACGTTTCTCGAACCAACTCTCGTAGAGTGCATCTAGGGGTTCTAATAGACCAAATCAGTTTTTATTGCCGATAATGTTAACGTTTACTAATAACACTGATATAAGAAGCGTGTCAACACACCTGGGCAGTACATCAATAAAAAGTGTGGCACTTCACATTTAATCTAGGTGCAAGAAAATGGGGGATCACACACCACATAAGAGATTTAATTAATGTAGTAACCGTTATTTTTGCTGGAAATCGCACTTCCATTTTCGGGGGTACGATGCACTAGGTGTTTACAGCATAACAACTGTATAACAAATAAAAGTGTATTTATTTATTGCCAATGGATAATAATATTTGCACAAATAATCAATGTCAAATATTACTTCCATTTGAAGCCACAACTGTTTTTATTCCGTAAATGTTTCACGGTGCACCTCGAACTTTGTCAGGGAACTCTTTTCTTTGGTACCATGCGACCTAGAAAGCTCCGTATAATGGCTTTAAAGGAAAAGAAAGAAATGTTTTATTTAACGACGCACTCAACACATTTTATTTACGGTTATATGGCGTCAGATATATGGTTAAGGACCACACAGATTTTGAGAGGAAACCCGCTGTCGCCACTTCATGAGCTACTCTTATGTCGATTAACACGGCAAGGGATCTTTTATTTGCGCTTCCCACAGGCAGAATAGCACAAACCATGGCCTTTGTTGAACCAGTTATGGATCACTGTTCGGTGCAAGTGGTTTACACCTACCCACTGAGGCTTGCAGAGCACTTACTCAGGGTTTGGAATCGGTTTCTGGATTAAAAATACCATTCTTCGACTGGGATCCGAACCCAGTACCTACCAGCCTGTAGACCGATGGCCTAACCACGACGCCAAGGAGGCCCGTGGCTTTAAAGGAGACATAATTGGGAAAATGCCTGGGTACACACATGGCCACAGATCACAGTTATCTTCCCATTTGGTTGTCCGGAAATTTGTCCACGCAAATAGTCTGCTGTTTAACTGTGATTATTTCATGGCAGACTGCCATGGAAACTATTTGAATGAAGTTGACAGAGGAGAACATGTAGTCTGTGAACATGTACAACTTGTTGATATTGAAGACTTGTTTGTGATAATTTTGGCCCATGTAAAAGTAGTGTTGTTTGTGTAAAATGGGCGTACTCCGGCCAGGTTTAGTGGGTGTGTTTGTTTAAACCAATATCCTGGGACAAAGAGCTGGACAACAGAGGTTGTCCTTATCAGGGTATGTTCCCCCCAGGCAGGCAAAGGTACATATAAAAATCCATGGGCTTGCTGATATTAATAAAGCTGTTATAGCCACTAACGCTATGTAGAAACATATAGCGTAATTAATTGTGGTCACAGCACACTCTTCTGAATGCTAAAACCAGAAAGGGAGTGAGACTCCCTAGGAGAAAATTTTGTTTTGTTTTGTTTAACGACGCACTCAACACATTTTAACCACGGTTATATCGGCGTCGGACATATGGTTATGTCGAGAAAAAACCCAGTGGTTAGCTGACGGGGATCGATCCTAGACCGACCGCGCATCAGGCGGCACTGTACCACTGGGCTATGCTGCCCGCTCCCTAGGAGAAAAATGGGGCGCGATATGACGTAGCTCTGTGGTTGAGCTCTGGCGTCTTTGTTCCGTCCCAACTATTGTTCCAGGGCTGGTGTATTAAATGTCGTGATATATAATGTTATTTCGTGTAGAGGTATAGCATGGTCTGATCCTAGCGGGTTGGAGATCGAAAATGAAGCTAGTGGACCCTTTTGTCAAAACTATTTTTTCAGAACCATAGGCTCCCATTTGTATAAGGGGCAGGCTGATTTTTGCCGGAATTAAACGAAAATGTCCGAATCTGGATAACAACATTTATTCATATTACCGTTTATTTGTTTGTTTAACGACGCACTCAACACATTATAAGTACGGTTATATCCGCGTCGGACATATGGTTATGTCGAGAAAAAACCCAGGGTTAGCTGACGGGGATCGATCCTAGACCGACCGCGCATCAGGCGGGCACTGTACCACTGGGCTATGCTGCCCGCTCTCATATTACCGTTACTACCAAACAGTTATAGAGTGTATACT
This sequence comes from Dracogyra subfuscus, assembly GCA_016106625.1. Classification (NCBI taxonomy): domain Eukaryota; kingdom Metazoa; phylum Mollusca; class Gastropoda; order Neomphalida; family Peltospiridae; genus Dracogyra; species Dracogyra subfuscus. The sequence continues at coordinate 3,499 of JAECMU010187542.1, forward strand.
ACCAAATCAAATCCCATAGACAACAATAGTAACACATGTGGCTAAAACTCCTACCTGCTGCATATCAATCGACATAAACGCCACGGATATAAATACTACCACCCCTCACACTTAAAGTGAATCAGAAAACAATTGGGGGTCAGGCTGCTCATTTCTGAGATTACGGGTAGCGTCTATGACTACCCTAGTTCCGCAAAACAATTCGAGTACTTTTTTTTCACAGGTATCCCATACATTTTTTAAGCACAAGGTTACTTGATAAAGTGGTACCAGATGAAATAAAATTGCATTTTTTTTTACCAAGATGAAATTATTATTTTTTACAACCAACACACTCAACATTTATCATCAATCATGTTCACTTCTCTATAAAAATGTCGGTGCACCTCGAACTTTGACCCAGCCGAAAGGTAATTGATTTACTACTACCTATATAGGGTTGCAAACGAATAAATTCGCATTTTTACACGGATTACAACTAATTTTGAGGATAGAATGATGAAAATACATGGTAAAAACGATCTCAGGTTAGCATTTTCCCCCCAAATATCTGTAACGTTTCTGTCCGAATTTGAGGCTTTGTTCCAGCGCTAGTGGGACCCCCCATCCACCCCCACCCCGCCTCCTGTCTCATACGCTTATATCCAGGAGGGGTATATTAACAGTGCTCTCTAACAACATGGTTTTTTGGGCTACCCATGTGGCGGCAGTGGGTTTCCTCTCACTTGTTTTTCTCTCGACAAAGAGATGAAATAACCATGTGCTTACAAGCCACAAAATGGTCGTTTTATTTTAAATGTCCTGAAGTGCCATTTTGTCACTAAACGTTCACAACCTATTTTCACTTATTCCCGAAATGGTCATTCAGGCAAATCAAGCAACGATCAAAGAGTTTTGGAGGTTAAACACCGAAATGAACTGATACTGCAGTATTTGACAACAGTATACAATCAGTCTGTGTCTGTGTTGTTTTTAATGTGGAGAGTGAGTGAGAAGAGCGAACTTGTAATATCTTTGGTATGATATTATTGGCATATGCAGTTAAAGCTCCACCCTAGAAAAACAAATCGTCCATTGAATCATAAAACTAAAATATTCAGCTGCGTCAGTTAGTATGTTAGCAACCTTAGTTGGAGTTATCTCCCTTGATGTATTGGGTGAAAGTAATCGCCCTTGTTTTTCACTCTTCCTTCTCCTTTTTGTATTTGTCAAGTAAAGTTGTGTTTTTACTTTCTTCTAAGTTTGTGTTACTGGTCAGTAACTATTAGGGTGGCAACTTTTCTCTTAACTGGCGCTGCAATTTAGTTTAAAGTTAATAATACTGTCAAAATAGATTTATAGACATAGCAGCAACAATTCCCCAAGAGTAGGATTCTATGAAAGGGACATTCCCGAGTTTGTTGCATTGTAAGATATTTCCGACTAATAAAATATTTTTACGATTAAACTTACATAATAAATATTTTTTCTTGTTTAGAACAACAATATCTGTATATTTAATGTGTTTTGATCGTCTTAATATTTATAAGAAGCTCAAATAATTTCGTACGTACAAAAAAATATGTTTTAGGAAATAAAATGAAAATTAACTTAGTACAAATATTAGAACGATCAGAAACACGTTTAATATAGAGCCACTAATATTCCAAACAAGAAAATATATTTAATATGTAAGTTTAATCGTAGAAATATTTTATTAGTTGATAAAAACTTAAAATATTGCAGCAAACTCAGGAATGTCCCTTTAATTTACGTTCTCATAATTTTATCGTTCAGACCAATGTCGTCTGTTCTTATTCTGTTGTACTCGTTTCGCCCCATTTTCAAATATTTCTTGCAGGAAATGGATTATCGCCAAATGAGAAACTCCGCAATTTTGAATCATAAGCACTATTTGCATTTATACACACCAGCTAGCTATACAAACAGAATCGTGTTTACACTGTAAAATATTAATCATTGACACGGTCCCTCTAGGTTTGTGTGGAATTACAAAGCTGCACCGAGACCTGATAAACCAAATCCTGTCATCAAATGTCAGATAAAAATGCTGTGCAAGTAAAATAAAATAATAATAATAAAAACCCGTTTAAATAATATTTTGATGCATAATTCAGACAAATACAGGTTTTTTTAACACTTTTTTTTTTGGTTTGGATTTCTACGAATCGGAATACCTGAAATAAACAGTATTGGTTTGTGAAGTACATTTTGTTTTGTTTTGGTTAATGACACCACTAGAGCACGTTGTAAGACTAAGTCTTATGGTCACACCGTAATGTTGCATATCTTCCAGTTGCGGATCCAGTATTTTGTGCAGGGGGAGTATGAAAATTTAAAAATGGTCAGGTTTTAAAATAAAGATGATGAATTTATTGTTGCAAAATGATGATGATGATGATGATGATGATGATGATAATAATATATATTGTCTAGTCATTAAAAAGGACATTTGAAATGGGCATGGAGTTGGATGGTTGACACCACTCTGGATCCGCCTTCTTGAAAACGATTTGATGTTTCCCTTCAGTACCGTTAAACATATATGAAATACCATATACAGTGGCGGATCCAGCTTGAAATGGAGCAGGGGCCACGATGCTGTGAAGCTGGCTGATATGGAAGGGAGAGGGGATGGGGGGGGGGTAACTGTATTTAAAATATGTCAAAACAGGGCGGAGGGGGGGGGGAGGGGGAGGGGACGCAGCGCTGTAAAAGAACACCTACAGTATTCAACAATAAACTAACTGTCATTAAAGGGACTTTCCTGAGTTTGCTGCAGTGTTTTAAGATGTTATCGACCAATAAAATATTTCTACGATTCAACTTACATATTAAATATATTTTCTTATTTAGAATATTAGTGGCTGTATATTAAACGTGTTTCTGATCTATGTAAGTTTAATCGTAGAAATATTTTATTAGTCGGAAACATCTTACAATGCAACAAACTCGGGAATGTCCCTTTATCAGGTAAACTATGTCTAAAGAAGTTGATTTGTACAGAGTTAAATATATCATTTTTCTCGTGCCCCTAAGTTAATTGTCACTGTTTTTTTGTACATACGAAAGTTTGGGATTCTTACAAATATTATGACGACCAGAAACACATTAAATATATCTACACTGATATTCTAAACAAGAAAATATATTTAATATGTAAGTTTAATCATAAAATATTTTATTAGTAGGAAACATCTTACAATGCAGCAAACTCGGGAATGTTCCTTTAATATCTATGATAAATAACTGTTTCCCACTAAAGACAATTATATGCATTCACGATTTTACCCATCTGCTAAACACCGCATTTTTTCTGGGCACTTTCAGTTTCGGATGATGCGCATCCCCAGTGCTTGCAGTCCATCGAAAGGAGTTCGCACGCAAACTGAACTCAAGTGTCCTTTGTGAACATATTTTGTAGTCTTAGTGATATGCATTGATTTAACCTGCGACATAGGAACCATGACCTTCCCCAATATTTAGTTTACTTCACTTTGTATTAGTTTGTCTGACAATACTAACAGGATTTACTTAGGTGGATGTTGTTTGTTTGGTTGTCACAGCCTATAAAATCCTGGCTAAACTAGGCACGGCGAAGCAGACTGGGGTGGGTGGGTGCTTGGTGGTGGGACTGGTGGGTGTGTGTGCTCTAGCCCACCCAGTAATTCTGAATAAAAAATATTGTTAGTAAATCTTAAGGCAGAGATGAATTTTACTTACACAGTGCTGGAAATTGCATTTCAGGACATCTAATTTTCACAAGTTTACAGGAGAGCATAACCCCAAAGCCCCCTAAAACGTTTCTTTGCGCCCTCGATCTTTATACAAACCCGCAATGTCTACCTGCTTCCCGGTGCATGTATACGAGTGTTAACGTGCTAATTTCTTACACATTTACAAATGTCCACAAATCCGTTGGAGGTGAGACCCCTAAGCACATTGACTGTCTCCACATAACACGACTCATAGGCAGTATCAGTGCCACCCCCAATATGGGTACCTCCCAATGTAACATCTTGGCCTACGCACCCCGACCTCAACGGTCCTGAAAAACAAACACATACGCATTGAAACACTTACCAGAGGTCATATATCCAGTCAGCAAAACAACAACAGTAGTTGGCAGTCGTCATTTGGTAGAACTGTTCATGGATATTTTACATTTAAACACATTAAAATAAATATGCTTATAAATGTCAAACAGCGATTCTCTTTGCCCATACAGAAGAATGTACGTAGTATCACTTTGACATCAATAATCATATTAATTAAAGAGTCAAAGTATTGTTGACGTCATATCGATGGATTGTTTGACGTTTATATGGTAACGTTTCCGGCAATTTCCGTAACTTAACGGACGATATCGAAATACAATTTCTCTCTCTCTCTCTCTCTCTCTCTCTCTCTCTCTCTCTCTCTCTCTCTCTCTCTCTTTGTGTGTATGTAATGTTAGATTCAAGCTACCAACCGCCAGAACAAAGTTGGTCAACTGTCTGCTGTTACGACTTCTACGACTGTCCAGTTGCTAGTCTTAACGTAGAAGTGACTATATGTTTGCCACATTTGTTTTGTTTAAAGACACCACTAGATCACATAAAAATATAATAATCGGCTATTGGATGTCAAATATTTGATAACTCTGACTCGTAGTCTTGGCAGAATACCACTTCATTTTGTCCCCGTTAAAAGCAAGGGATCTTTTATATGCAATTTCCTACAGACAGGCAGCACACACCACGGCCTTTGATATACCAGTCATGGAACACTGATTGGGACGGGGAAAAATTAAAACTTTCAGAAAGAGTCCACGAAAGAGTTCGATCCTAAAACAAAAAAAAGCATCCCACGCGAGCGCTCTACCGACTGAGCTAAATCCTATCCCTATGACATTCATAAGGAATAGGTAAAGTTTGTTTTGCTTAACGACACCATTAGAGCACATTGATTTATTAATCATCGGCTATTGGATGTCAAACATGTTGTAATTTCGACGTATAGTCTTAGAGAGAAAACCCGCTACATTTTTCCTTTGTAACAAAGGATCTAAAAAGTTTGTTTTATTTAACGACACCATTAGAGCACATTGATTTATTAATCATCGGCTAATTTTGACATAGTCTTAGAGAGGAAACCCGCTGCTTTTTTCCATATGTAGCAAGGGATCTATTATAATGCACCATCCCACAAACAGGATAACGCATGCTACGGCTTTTGATCTACCAGTCGTGGTGCACTGGATGGAGCGAGAAATAGCCCAATGGGCCTACCGACGGGGATCGATCCCAGATCAAGCGAGCGCTTTATCAGTGGTCTATGTCCCACACCCACATTGATAAGGAAGGAAGGAATGCTTTAAGACACACTTAATACATTTTAATTCGGTTATATGTCGTCGGTCGGACATATATGGTTAAAGGGACATTCCTGAGTTTGCTCCATTGTAAGATGTTTCCGCCTAATAAACTATTTCTACGATTAAACTTGCATATTAAATACATTTTCTTGTTTAGAATATCAGTGTCTGTCAATTCTATGTGTTTCTGGCCGTCTTAATATTTGTAAGAAGCCCAAACTGGATTTTGTCTTCAAATAATTTCGTACGTACGAAAATATATTTGTTTAGGAAATAATATGAAATTTAACCTAATACAAATATTAGAACGATCAGAAACACGTTTAATATACAGCCACTAATATTCTAAACAAGAAAATATATTTAATATGTAACTTTAATCGTGGAAATATTTTATTAGTCGATAACATCTTAAAACATCGCAGCAAGGACCACATATATAATAAAAGAGAAAACCCGCTGCCGCCACACAATGGGCTATTTTTTCCCGATTGGCAGCAAGGGATCTTTTATATGCATCATCTCACAAATATCATAGTACATACCACGGCCTTTGATATACCAGTCGTGGAACGAGAAATAGCCCAATGGATCCACCTGACCAACATTAGAAGAAGTTTGCACGCTGAGCGCTGACCTAATTAAATTCAATGGTTAAGTAACGTTTTGGCATTGGCTTTTTCACTGTCAACACCATTTTAATATTAATAAAACGACGATCGCGAGCCAGTTCGCTCAGAATATGGAACTTTAACCATTTTTCTACCTGAAAATAGTTTTGTGATATTTTTCTGATTGATTTTTCCACCGTAATTTTTCATGTTTTAAATTCATTTAAATTTTTCCTTATGCTAAAATCGGAGACTCGAAGGGATTCCCTGTATCAAGCATTTTGACAGGAGGCGGTTTCTTCCCAGTTCGCTAACCAATTAATGCCTGAGATACTTGCAGAGCTATCAGTGTAAAAAAAAAACCAATTATTGGTACAGATTATAATCCGTCAAAAAAATGAAGTTTACGAACTTTCTTACTCTCATCGAATGCGCACTCCATATGTCTGCGGTTGGCGAGTCAAAGTTTGTAAACAAATATATCAATTTCTCGATTTTATGGGTTCTTTTATGGATTGATTGTAGATTATGCTAAATGTGTAATATTTGTAATTTTTGTCTTATAAACGACATGAAGGTGTTTTTATTTCTTTTGTCCGGTAAACATCTGACATACGTGGGCTGTACCATTGTTACTCATGCAAGGTGTGGGTGTGTTCTATGCATTTCGTGGGCCTATATCACAAACAGCTAACTGGGTTTATTTTTTCCTTTATTATTTTAGTTTGGATCGACGTAGGCAAAAAACAAAACAAAACAAAACATGTAAATAACAAAAAACAAAACAAAAAAACCCACAAAAAACACCCAAAACATTCAGTGAATTTAAATAAAATTATTTCTAAAATTTTTATAAAATGGCGAAACAAAAACAGTTTTAGACAATGTTCGATTTCCACACACATTTTCATATAGGCAAAACATTTTGGAAATTTAACAAGAACTACTGTTTCTTTTAATTTAAATTAAATTATTAAAAAAATTGTATGATTACTACACCCCTTCTCTGTAACGATATAGTCCGGCTCGGTCAGATAACTAGTCTGTATTTAGACGGATGCGCGTCGCAAATGATTTTTAATCTAAAAATAGACCGCATTGCCAGCAAACTTCTTCTAATGCGGGGATCGAACCCATACCGAAAGCGTATGAGGCGAGCGCTGTACTACTTACTGGACTACGCCGCCTCGCTCCCCCCC
>JAECMU010187551.1:0-10313 GCA_016106625.1 Dracogyra subfuscus
TCCTCATATGCCGTTGAGCAACGGCCTGAGTGTAATAAAGTTCTGTTCTGTTCTGGTTAATCTCAATCAAGTAAACCCCAGTCATGTTTTGAATTTCAGTGTTTGTTTGATTTACCTATTCAGGCTATTGTGTTCTTATTTAACATTTCGCTGACATGTGGTCATTGGCAATCAGGAAAATAATGCACTTTAATGATAACCAGACTCGGCTTGGCCTATTACGTGTGCTCAGACCGTGTACTCAGTCTGGATAATGTGTCACAGAAGCCGATGCAAGATGGTCCCTTTTTAGGTCATCAATTAACAACGGATTAGATGTCACCTTTATATTCTTTTGATTTCTTTTGATATCGGCATGACCCGGGATGATGCCCACCATAAGCCCAACTGAACGGGCACTTTCATTATTTTATTTAGATAGATATATATATCTTATGAAATGCAAAGGAATAGTCTGTGATGTAACACCTTTGGGATAAATTAATTTAACAACTCTGTAGTGACGCAAGCGTGGAATATTTATACCTAAGCAAACATGATTGACCAACAACCTAAAATGGACTACCATTATTATAGATTTGTACTCTATTTTGTCATTTTTACATACACGACGTTTATAATATTGATAGCTCGCGTGGTTTTTCTTATTAAATGCGTTTTAAATAGGCTTATAGCATGTGAATGAGCATGTTATTTTACTGGAGTAGTTTGCAATTAAATAAAGCGGTGTGAAGGAAGTACATAACTAACTTCTTGTCTTTGTTTCTCGAAGAGCTATTTCGGACTACTAATGATCAGAACAGAACAGAACAGAACAGAACTTTATTACACTCTAAGCCATCGTTCGATGGCATTTGAGGAACACATATATACATACATATAAGCTTCAAGATAACAGGTTTCAATAAAACAACTAATTCATATACTGTACATACTAGAAGTATTAGGAGGAACAGAAAGTTTTGTTAATAATAGTTATAAATTTACATAGCTTTCTAAGGATGCCAATTTTTTTACAATTAAAAAGCTGCATAAATTTATAAATATTTGGTCTAATGGTATAATATTTATGAATATATTTACATCAAAGAGATCAAAGATTAGCTCTCACTCAAAATTTCAAATTCGAACGACCATCAAAATTGCGCCAAATTGCACTCAAATCCTTTTCGGACCTACCCATTAGGGTATCAAAACTCCATAGCACTTACAAACCCCCAACCTGCCTCCAAGTCAATTGGGCTACTGGTTCTCCCTTGAACCTGATAGCACAGGTGGTCCCCTCTTACCCTCCCCCACACGTTTCCTGTCACAGACGGAGGGATCCGGCCAAGGCCGGTCCCTGCGACTGCGATAGGCGTACGCTACAACAGCTTGCTCTGAAAGTGTACGTTAAATTCTTAGGATTAGGATTGTTTGTTTTTAGAATTAAGTCATGTGAAGTAAGGACATAACTAAATTCTTGTGTTTGTTTCTAGAATAAAGCTGTGTGAAGGAAGGATATAACTAACATATTGTGTTTGTTTTTATAATAAAGTGGCGTGAAGGAAGGATATAACTAACTTCTTGTGTTTGTTTCTAGAATAAAGTGGTGTGAAGGAAGGATATAACTAACTTCTTGTGTTGTTTGTTTTTAGAATTAAGTGATGTGACGGAAGGACATAACTAAATTCTTGTGTTTGTTTCTAGAATAAAGCTGTGTGAAGGAAGGATATAACTAACATCTTGTTTTTGTTTTTATAATAAAGTGGCGTGAAGGAAGGACATAACTAACTTCTTGTGTTTGTTTTTATAATAAAGCGGTGTGAAAGAAAGACATAACTAACTTCTTGTGTTTGTTTCTAGAATAAAGCTGTGTGAAGGAAGGATATAGCTAACTTCATGTTTGTTTTTAGAATAAACCGGTGAGAAGGAAGGATACAACTAACGACTTGTGTTTGTTTCTATAATAAAGCGGTGTGAAAGAAGGACATAACTAATTATTGTTTCTAGAATAAAGCGGTGTGGAGGAAGGACATAACTAACGTCTTCTTTGTTTTTAGAATAAAGCAGTGTGAAGGAAGGAGATAACTAACTTCTTGTGTTTGTTTTTTATAATATAGTGGTATGAAGGAAGGACACAACAAACTTCTTGTGTTTGTTTTTATAATAGAGCGGTGTGAACGAAGGACATAACTAACTTCTTGTGTTTGTTTTTAGAATATAGTGGTGTGAAAGAAGGACATAACTAACTTCTTGCTTGTTTTTAGAATAAAGCGGTGTGAAGAAAGGACATAACTAAATCTTGTGTTTGTTTCTAGAATAAAGCGGTGTGAAGAAAGGACATAACTAACTTCTTGTTTGTTTCTAGAATGAAGCGGTGTAAAAGAAGGACATAACTAACTTCTTGTTTGTTTGTATAATATAGTGGTGTGAAGGAAGGACATAACTTACTTCTTATTATTGTTTCTAGAATAAAGTGGTGTGGAGGAAGGACATAACTAACGTCTTCTTTGTTTTTAGAATAAAGCAGTGTGAAGGAAGGACATAACTAACTTCTTCTTTGTTTTTGGAATAAAGCGGTGTGAAGGAAGGAGATAACTAACTTCTTGTGTTTGTTTTTATAATATAGTGGTGTGAAGGAAGGACACAACTAACTTCTTGTGTTTGTTTTTATAATATAGCGGTGTGAAGGAAGGGCATAACTAACTTCTTGTGTTTGTTTTTAGACTAACATCTTTTGTGATTTGTGTGTGTGTTTTTTAAAGCGGCGAGAAGGACACAACTAACTTTTGTTTGTTTCTAGAATAAAGCAGTGTGAAGGAAGGACATAACTAACTTCTTGTTTGTTTCTAGAATAAAGCGGTGTGAAGGAAGGACATAACTAACTTCTTGTGTTTGTTTTTAGACTAATGTCTTGTGGGTTTGTTTGTTTGTTTGTTGTTTTGTTTTTTTGTTTTTTTAATTTTGCTTTTTTTTAAAGCGGCGAGAAGGACATAACTAACTTGTGTTTGTTTCTGGAATAAAGCGGTGTGAAGGAAGAACATAATCAACTTTTTGTTTGTTTTTAGAATAAATAGGTGAGTAGGAAGGACATAACTAACTTCTTGTGTTTGGTTCTAGAATTAAACGATGTGAAGAAGGACGACGGAACTGACTTGGAGATGGAGTTCTTTCTGAGGAAAGGCGTGATTATTGATCAAAAGGTGAACAATATGACTGATATATTGATTCATATGGTTGTAGCTAACGTTTTCGCAGTATGTGGTGGGAGGTAGTTGTTTTTCTATAAGGGAGTCTTTTGGACAGTATGAATATTTTAAAAGTTATTTCTTATTATTATATTTTTTTTAACAAAGTGCACCATTATTAAAGATTGTTCATGGATTGTACTGGATCTAAACGAAATATAGAATCAATGTTGTTATGGTATTAGTAACTATTGTAATGGAAATATATTAATCAACGTCTAATTATTTTGTATGCATATCCTTGTGCTAATATAAATAATATTGAAAATCAAGTGTGTGTTATTCTCTACATAGGGGAGAATATTTTGTCCGAATTGTTAGGACCATACATTCAATCTCTCTTACATAATGCAATATTTCTGGATGTTTATGATTCTTTATATTCCATAAAATAATGACCAGAAATTATACCGAAAGTAAACGGTTTTCGATCCATTTCCAATTTAGCAATGATAACCGATGGTTTCATATGAAATATGTAGTATATAAAGTAGACATATGTGATTCCTGTAACTATTTATGTCTTCAGTGGCGACGACATAGTTCTAAAAGTGTGTGTTTTAAATTTCAGAGATGGGGTACTGTATATCTTATAATGTTTACCTACAAAATCTATATCGCGAGCTTATATCAACTTTGTTACTATATCTTGATGTTTATTTTGTTACCTACAACTAGTAATCTTTACATGTTTTGGTTTCCTCGTGGCATTGTTTGCAGGTCGATGCTATTGTAAACTATGTCCTGTCGGATGTACGACTGACTGTGCCAGACAAACTGCCTGAATTTATAGCTAGACGTCCAGATGGCTCGATAGAATTTTGCCCCCGACTTCTTGCATGGTCAGAGCAAGCTGAGGATGTAAGTAGTCTTTAAAATGTGTAATAATAATATAGGACACGAATTGTGCACAATATCTGTCTCTGTCTGTCTCTCTCTCTCTCTCTCTCTCTCTCTCTCTCTCTCTCTCTCTCTCTCTCTCTCTCTCTCTCAAACTCTGTCTCTGTGTTCTGTATCTATATCTCTGTCTGTCTGTCTCTGTCTCTCTAACTATCTGGCTCTACATTGCATCTGCCTCTCTCTGCCTCTGTGTGTTTCTCTCTGTCTCTGTGTGTCTCTGTATCTCTCTGTCTCTCCCTCCCTCCCTCCGTCTCTCTCTCTCTCTCTCTCTCTCTCTCTCTCTCTCTCTCTCTCTCTCTCTCTCTCTCTCTCTCTCTCTCTCTCTAACACAAAACACAAACAAAAACAAAAACAAACCCAGTGCGAATATTGTTAAGATATTCTTTCAATATTCTTTAAAAGTCTACCTTCACCTAGAATTTTGCTTGGGTAGTTCTGAAGCTAAGGAGCAGTCTTCACAAACAATATAATTAAAATTCGCTCCACTATTACATGTGGATCTAACGACAGCCAGTTGGAGCTCATGTCCACCAATCAAAACCTTACTTGCAGAATCCTGCCATTGATTTAAAAATAAAACACTGCGTAATCCCCAATGTCCAGGTAACATTTTGTCTGTAAATAATAATTTAAACATTGACCAATCACGCTTCGCTTTTTATAACGTTATTTGAGAGCATACAAATTCTAAAAATATCAGGCAAGTTTATTTTAGAGGCCGCATTACAGCGAACCATACCAATACGTATGGGGTGAGTTATCAGTCTTCAATTTTACATTAAAAAATATTTATTTATTTATTAAATATCTCCCAACTTAATCAGTCTTCAGTTTTATATTACAAATTATTTATTTTATAAAATAAAACATATTTTAAGGCATTCGTAATTCACACGAAACATGTCGTATACCCTCAGGATAATGCAAAATGTTTTCAAATTATTTTTAAATCACTGGCAGGATTCTGCAAGTAAGGTTTCGATTGGTGGACATGAGCTCCAACGGACTGTCGTTAGATCCCCATGTAATAGTGGAGCTAATTTTAATTAGATAGTCTTCACAAATTAACAGAGATGTTTACGAAATTTAGAATTTTTATTAAATAAAAAATAAATAAAAAAACGTTTGACAATTTTCAGTTTGGCTAATTCTAAGTCAAGAATGGCTCTTTCGAAAAAACAGTTTCCAGAATCCAAGAAGGCCACCATGTTATTCAACATTCAAAATGGCATACAACATAATTATCTTGTTCATGTATTGCCTGGTGTTCTGCATGGTTATCCATTGTTAAAGCATGATCACTTTGAAATACAAGAAATGGGCAGTCATTTACTTATCAGGTTGTTCATCAATTTTGGGTAACATCAAACCTGGTTCATTAGCACTCTTGGCGGCATTTCCAAACTTACCTGTGTGTCTGGTGAAATCGTGCAACTCATCAGCCGGTAGAGCCATCAACTGCTATGTAGGTTAAAGCTGTCTTCATTTGGGTCGCTTATTTGATGAATTCCATTGTGACTTATGGGACATTTGATCAATAATTCCCAAAGTATAGGAGAAAGTTTTTTTAAAACATAAATTAAATAATGGTATGGTATATCACATATTAAATGGAAAGCAGTAAAAAACAGACTTTTGTATACAAGCCTTTTACTAGCTACATATTGTAATTCTGCATTAAGATCAGTTTTGAGAGACATATTTCTTTCACTTTTAATACTGCTTAATTTTCTAGTGTAACTGATGGGACAAAAACGTGAATGGCGAAATGCAATCCCTACAAAACAATAAAACGTTTTTGTGATGCATGTATTCTTGTCAATATTCTGGTAAGCCATTTAAAAATGAACTGAACACTATGTTTCAGAAAGTGGAATGATTATAAATTTCAACTATGTGCATGATTTGTCAGTGAACTAATTTTAAAAAGGTTGTGAAAATGCTACTTGAGCATGGAATTACCATTTGCAAGCACGCCTTTTTTATTGGCAATCTAATATTGAATATTGTTCAGCGAAGCGCAATATGCATTTTCATACAGGGACCCAATATTTGGTGGCCGCCAACATTTCTTCGTAAAACAATATCACTTGTGTTCCCGGGTTTTCATTCAAATACAACTGGTCAACTGTTTTCATCATTAAATAGAAAATTTTCCGTGTCACAACCAAATAATGATACTTTATTGTTTATTCCTTAGCTGGTCATATATAGCATGCGTTGATCTAAACCAGTTAAGACCGGCATATATATTGTTTCCATATATTAATTGATATCATAATATTTCGTTCACTCCAGTTATAATATTAAGCAAAGCCTGCATATGTCTGTACAAAGTACATGGTCATATATTTGGGTATCATTCTGAACGGCACGAAGATGCTGCGTCTCAGTGTTAAACAGGACAAAACAAGTAAATATTGTAAAATATGGCAATTGTGAAGTCAGTATATTAAAACACGAATTAAGCTGAAATCAGAATTGTGCTACATGCAAAATGTACTTCAGCAAAGTGAATATAACCATTAGTCAACACATTAAATGACAGTATTTAGAAACAGTTTTAATGAACTCATTTACCTGTCCTGGACGGAGAAGCCGGCCGAGGCCGGCTCCTGTGCCCAAGACAGGCGTGCATCACAACAGCTTGTTCTGAATGTGTACGTAAAACTCTATGACATGACATGACATGACATGAACTCACTGAGCCCATAAGCATTTATTTTGACGCCAGTATCACATTTCTAAGTACTGTAGTTCTGAAGACATACAGTTTTTCTGATGACTGGCGGCCATTTAAAAAGAATTAAAAAAAAAAAAAAAACCCAAACCGGCCGCCGTCGTGTTCACACCAACTTTAGAAAATGTTGTATTATATTTTCATGAACTCCACACCATAAAGATTAACTTCAAAAGCTAAAGCTCTTTTCAGCGACTGCTGCAGGACTACGAATATTTAGAATTGGTTATATGTTTAAAATACTTTATGAAATACAATGTTTAAACCTAACTATTTGTTTGTTATATACATATTCTGCTATATCTGTATTCCTTTTCATTTGCAGATGATGGGTACAACTATTACAAAATGCCTTGAAAAGGCAGAATCAAACAAACTAACCTCTATTGCTTTTCCCACACACGCTATGGCAGAGCTTCAATATCCAGCAACTGACGTGGCAGAAATTGTTTTTAAAACAATCATAAAGTTCGCGTCAAGAAATCCACTTCATGTGAAACACGTTGTACTCGTTGTTCTGGATTCCGATATGGATTACATCAAGGTAATTAGATATATGAAAGTAATGCTAAACTTTGTCTCTTGTTTCTCACAAACTGTACATCCGAAACCACCATTGTCTACTGAATGACGAACATTTGGTAATTCTGATACGTAGTCATCAGAGGAAACCCGTTACATTTTGCCTAATGCAGTAAGGGATCTTGTATATGGACTTAGACATTTTCCGCAGACAGCAATGCACATTCTGCCTTTGTCTAATTGTGATGCACTGGTTGGAACGAGAAAACCCCCTATTAACTGACCGAGTCTACCGAGGTGGTTCGATCCTGTGACCCAAGCACCTCAAGCGAGGACTCCAGAAGCCAGTGAATCAAGGTGGTTCGAATCCTGCTAACTGACACCTGCTTTTAAATAAATATTATAGAAACAAAATTTAAAATGTATTAAGGTGTAATTTTGTTTATGAATACTTCTTTTTATTAGCCTCAGTTTATCTCGTTATACTGGGGCAGCTTACATTTAATATTTGACTGAATTTTGCAGTTTTTATTAAATGCATGAAAGTGTATTCAAATATCCTCAGCACAATCTGACTATGTCACGGTTAGCAACCTTGACCCCATGGCCAGATAATGACAGCACATTAGATAAGTTGTGTACATTTATAGTGTGAATTTTATAATATTATGTTATATATATATATATACTACTCAAAATAATGTAAGGGTCAGACGATATTTTCGACATTATTTTATGAATGTCAATTATATTAGCTAGACCATAATGTCACGCTTTTGTTTTGTTTTGTTTTGTTTGTTTAACGACGCACTCAACACATTATAAGTACGGTTATATCGGCGTCGGACATATGGTTATGTCGAGAAAAAAACCCCAGTGTTTAGCTGACGGGGATCAATCCTTGACCGACCGCGCATCAGGCGGGCACTGTACCACTGGGCTATGCTGCCCGCATAATGTCACGCATGGTATTGTTCCATTTTGACGAAAGTGGGTCTAAGCAACCCATAAATGAACCGTTCTTATAGATGTGTTCAGAGTAACACTTCACGCCGAGGCCATTTTATGTCCTAAATGTTTTATTGGTATCACGGTTCATCGAACAGTTACCGCACCACTACCTGTACTTGAAAGCACACTACTGATAGCCGTTTAACACACAACATTACAGGTATAGGAAGGAAAGGACAACATGGCTATTGTTGCAATTCTCCTATTCATCTATAGCTAGTTTTGCCTAAGTGATTATAATCCGAAGTTTGCAAGCGCAACAATTGTTGGTACTTTTTGGTGGTTTTCCATTTCCTATTTGATGGATCACCAGTTCAAGTGAAATACAGCTAATAACACAGTCGGGATCAATAATTTAATTCGAGCGAAGGCTTATAGTCGACCCTGGACAAGTTCGACCCATCATCAGTTAATATAACCCCACCCATTTAATAACGGGTATCTCCACCTCTTGAAATGACCACTCCAGTGCATCGCAGGTGCATATAATTGACTAAAGTGTTGATTTCTGTCTGTGGAATATTGTTCTATTCCTGAATGAGCACTTCACGAAGTTCGTTGACGTTAGCGGATGGATTGGAACGACGCCTGAATCGTCTGTCCAGACTATCCCAGACATGTTTGATGGGGTTGAGATCAGGACTTTTAGTAGGCCAGTCATCAATGAAATCAATGTTATTTGTCCTAACAAAATGTACAGGGTCTCTAGCTGTATGAGAGGTGGCATTATCATGCTGGGAAATCGAGATGTTGGCGTTGTTATGAAACGGAGGAATGACGTGATGATCGAGAATGTCATCGCAGTAACGTTGAGCATTTAAATTGCCATCATTGACGACTAGTGGTGAACGATAAGCATGGACAATGGCTGCCCTGACCATGACAGAACCGCCCACCATCGAAGCGATCTCGTTCAAGAACACAACAGTCAGCATAACGATGACGTTGCATTAAAACACATCTGACGTAAGGACGTCTTGCATGTAAACTGTTCTGAAGCAGATGGTTACGAACAGTTTGGCCACTGATTCGGTTATTATGAAGCCCAGGTGTGTTGGCAGCAGTAGCAATGGCAGTTTGGAATTGATTGCGTAAATGCGTGTTCATGATATAGCAGTCTTGACCACTCGCTGGTGTCTCCTGTCATTCGAAATCTTCCGCGAAGATTTCGTATCGCTCGAGTAGAACTTCCAACATGCCTTGCAACAATTGCTGGTGACATGCCAGCATCAAGCATGCCAATCTCCCGTTTGTGTAAATTATTGGGTATTCTAGTCATGCTAAAAATGCCACAAAAACGTACATTGTTTACACATTTTTAAGCGTTTTCGTTCACTTGGCAACATTGTCAATAAGACAAGTAAAACAAATCGACCGAATACTACCCGAGACATGAACCATGCATGTACGTGCAAATTATATATGTATGTATGTATGTATGTATGTATGTATGTATGTTTGTGCATGTGTATGTGTATGTGTATACACAAACATATACATATACATATACATACATACCATGGCTTCTAGATTATGGTAGCCTTACTCCCATGGCTAGTGATATCTAATGTTGGGCTAGTAAATAACTACTATTGCAATGCCCGACGGCTAGTTAAATTTTGTTTGTCAAATATTGCCATTAAGTCTACATGCATTTTGTAAATATGAATATTCGGACCTCACCCACACACCCATGTTAGTGTTTGTAAGCTCTATCTCCCTCTTTAGGTGACATATTGAATTATTAGTATTGTTATTATTTAGTGAAATTGTATTAACTTAAAGTAAAGTAGAGCTAGTACATTTTTAATTGTGGCTAGTAATTTGTTTTAAATCACTAATCCCATGGGTAGTGGATTCTATACATATTCTAGAATCCCTGCATACATACATACACACATACTCATATA
>JAECMU010187555.1:0-15304 GCA_016106625.1 Dracogyra subfuscus
TATTACAAAATGCATTTCTCATATTTTTAAAAAGGCACGTGCCTCTGAGAAATAACAGTTATGTAGTCGAGTTTTATTCTATTTAAGAGGGTATTTCACCATTTCAAAGTCAAAGACTCATGTTTCACTCAGTTGTAACTTTATCGAAACGTGTTACAGGCTTGTAAATTAAACTAAACTTAATGTTAATTTTCATGAACTGAAACTGGGGTATGTCCCTTTAAAGAAAGAAAGAAATGTTTTATTTAACGACGCACTCAACGGTTATATGACTTCAGACATGTGGTTAAGGACCACACAGATATTGAGAGAGGAAACCCGCTGTCGCCACTTCATGGGCTACTCTTTCCGATTAGCAGCAAGGGATCTTTTATATGCACCATCCCACAGATAGGATAACACATACACGGCCTTTGATATACCAGTCGTGGTGCACTGGCGGGGACGAGAAATAGCCCAATGGGCCCACCGACTGGGATCAAGCGAGCGCCGTACCACTGAGCTACGTCCCGCTCCAAAGTCATTATTAAAGGCATACTGTCACGGATTTAAGGAACTTATTTCTCTACAAATGGCTAAGAACTAAAATTACATTAATCGTTGGAAACCAAATCTAGCTGTTGCATCACCTTAATTGAACCTCAAAGGAAAAACCATGTCAACCCTCTCGGAAATTTTAGTTTTTGAAATTATGGACCACTGCCATAATTCAATTATTTTTTACAAAATATCGTTAATAAATTGAGTATGGTGCTTACGAAGATGATTGAATAAAGTACAATTAGGGACAATAAAATTAATTTTGTTCAGGTAATAATTTGTTAGACCATTAAATAGGTCAATGGTCTGTGACAATATGCCTTTAATGTCTCAAATCTTTACAACGTGGTTGTCAGATTCAGTGAGGAAGACATTTGTATTATCTACTGAAGCCACTAAAACATAGTATTTATTTAATGTTTCAGTTGTTTCAAAATCACTGAATGCAACCGATATTTTTTTGTTGGGTCATTTAGCTGGATAATTAACTTCTGGCATTTGTGTTTATTTATATTGCAAATGTGTATTATTTGTTACTTTATGGACACAGTTCTAACGTGACTGCGAATTCTTCTATACCTTGTTTTTTCATATTAATACTTTGTTCATTTGGTTTTCATAGTTTCTTCCGCATCTGGTCTTTTTAAATGCAATGCCTTTTTTTTCTAATCATATGTCTGATTAGTAATTCTCTTCTGAATTTACTGACAAACCACGATTTTCCATTTGGTCGAACATTAACTGCTTGATTAGGTATACAGTTCTTAATGTGCTATTTAATTATTCATTCAAAATTTTCACTAGCGATATTCCGAGTAATTAATGATTTCTTGACATGATTCTTTCAGTATAAGTTGTCCTGGTTATGAAGAAATGGACACAGAACATTGTTGATAACAGACAGTTTGATACAACAGTCGTGAATATTGGTCGGAGCTAGGGGAAACGAGTACATCGACGGCGATTGATCCTGTGACCCATCTGACCTCAGACGAACACTACAACTCCCGGCTGAAAGGAAAACCATTGCTGACAAACATTAGAATATTACACTCGTCTTCGATGAGGCCAAATATAAAGAAAGTGGTTTCGATGTTTTTATGGCAATACTGGAAGATGAAGGTTTTTTGTTTGTTTGTTTTTTTGTTTGTTTGTTTAACGACGCACTCAACACATTGTAAGTATTGTAAGTACGGTTATATTGGCGTCGGACATATGGTTATGTCGAGAAAAACCCCCAGTGGTTAGCTGACGGAAGATGAAGGAGACGATAGACTGTCCTAACAGGTTGATCTGCAAGGTAAATGATAGGGATGTCATATAGAATCTAGTGTAATGAATTGCAACTGGAAGTCGAAAGGTCTGCACAAAAAGTTCGGCATTGCTATTTTAATGGCAAATGGAAGCACTCGCATAGGCGTAATTGTATGCTGGGGTGGGACAGCGACACTGTGTATGGTGCGACATGCAAATGTAAAAGGTGGGAAAAGAAAGACGAGATTAGGAGTCATTGCTCCCATGCGCTCCTCCCACGCAGCGACATCAATGGGTTTAAGTGGGTTTTTTTCTGTACCACAATGTGTACATACATCTGTAATCCAGTTAATGAAGATCCATATAAAATGTCCTCGTGACAAAGTTTAAACACGACCTGTTAATAATAACTTTTACAACTTGGCTCATGTCCCAAATGTCCTTGGGGCTTTGAATGACTCTCTGATATTCCCATCGAAGGTCCCTCGATTGATTAGTATTTGTACTCCAGCTACAACTGATAGCTATTCAATCAAGGTAGCAGTTTATGTTCATAAGACAATAGGATATGTTTCCACACTGAGGCAAAATCATGGATGGGTGGCTATTAGGCGATTCTGGATACCCACTCAAACCATGTCAATGACTTCAGTCCCAAACCCCGCCACTAAGCTAGATAAAGACCACTCAAAACCACGAGGTGCTCAAGTGAAATAGCAATTGGTGAGTTGATGTCTCCTTGGCGTTGTCTTCATGTGGTTGTCTGGTGTTTGTTCCCGGTAGATGTCTGTATATTATTGTCGCATTTGCTTAACTAAAGAATATATGAAAACAATTGCATGCATTGAAAATTGATGATGAAACAGAAAGCAATGAGCAATGATAAAGTAGATGAGAATAAAAATAAACAAATGGTTTTCTATTTCATGCGACAGATGACGTTTCTCCTCTTCTACTTCCAGGCGACGAGTTTCCACGGACATCCTCTCCTGTATCACTTTCAGTCGACTTGTTTCCAGTAGGACCACGATCATCTGGCGATGCTTCTGACAACACCGAACTGTTACTGGTTCTGTTGTGAGAGAAAAATCCCGTTAAATACGTTATTTAAATTGGTACAAGGAACATTTACCAAAAAAAAAAGAAAGAACAAAAAAAGGAAGAATAAGAGACACCCCCCTCCCCCGCCCCCCAACAACCACACAACAATAACCTAACAATAAACAAACAAATAAATACAAAAAGAAACAAAACAAGAGGTAAACTTAAATCAATTACGGTATCTTTTATTAAATATGTTTGTAACTGAATATAATAGAATCGATGTTTAACGACACCCCAGCGATACCCCAGCACGAAAATACATCAGCTGTTGGGTGTCAAAGTGTTGTAATTGACAAAACACTAATGCCTAAATATGTTGCGTTATTTATGACAAATAGCACAATGACGTCATGTACCTTATGTGTGATGTGATGAGACTCGATGATCTACTGCGTGACCTGCTTCTGTCAGACGTTCCGTGGTTCTACTGTCAGTAGAACAAATCACGCTTTTGGAAGTAGATATCTTGTTCCTTACTGTCGATGTACATTCTAGACACATTCTTTCTGCTCCCGTGCTTTTACTCAGGACATACATCAGACGTAGCTGCAGTAGAACTGTCGATGCCAGTGGTCATTCCCTCTATGGCAGTATTCCTAATGACGGCTACTACCTTCTCCTGCACAAGTGTCATAGAGATATGGTCGCGTCCCCCAGTCTTCTTTTGTGTTTTTCTTCGCCGTTGTTCTCTGTGTTTAATTACAGACGACTATGGCAGTCTTTTTTAACGACGGCTTCTACATTCTCCTAAACCAATGTCATAACGATGATATGGTCGCGTCCCCCAGTCCTCTTTGGGGGTTTTCTTCGCCGTTGTTCTCTGTGTTTAACTACATACGACTATGGCAGTCTTTTTAACGACGGCTACTACAGTCTTCTACACCAATGTCATCAATCTAATTAAAATTAGCTCCACTATTACATGTGGATCTAACAGCAGCCAGTTGGAACTCATGTCCACCAATCAAATCCTTACTTGCAGAATCTTGCCAGTGATTTAAAAATAATTTTAAAACATTCCGAGTGTATACATGTTTTGTATGCATTACAAATGCCTTATTCACAGGGGGTAAACGCTGTCGATGCCAAAACGGAAGTTGCCACTTGCCAACTACCATTTTTCCGGTGGACAGTTTATATGTGCAGTATTCAAGGTGCTGAAAAAGGTGAGTTTTCTAATATTTTATTAACTTTTCACCTTTATATTAAATATATTCTTGTTCTGGATACTTTTAGAGATCCGGTGATTACAATCTTATTATCTGACAACCATTATTAATTTTAATATTTAATTCTAAACCTGTGGTACATTTTCGCGGCCTAACGTCTTTCTTCCAAAAAATCATTTTCGGCGTGTAAACGGCAAAATTAGGCCATCTGTAAATTAATAATAACGCACATTACTTATGTTATGTTATGTTATGAATCTTTCAGTTTCAAAGATACATTTCGTTTATAAATTAGTTTTAAATTCGGTTTTTAAATGCAAATATTAAAGTAAAAGGAGACTGTTCTTTCATTTGTGTTCTATTGATAGACATGACATTGGATTATGACATACTAGTAGATCGAAAGAGACTTTTTTTCCCTTCTACTTGGAGCAAACTTCTGCCATAAATATTTTGTTACACACACACACACACACACACACACACACACACACACACACACAGGAAGACATATTTAAAAAAAATGCTTATGTTTGTACAAAAAGAGGACAACATATGCAAATAAAATTCATTAACTATTTTTATTGTGATTTTATTATCATGTTATTCAACTGCAAATGCTTATCAGAATAGCATTTTATTTCAAATCCACCCCAAGTCGTTTATGGGGTAAAATCTTTGACACATCACATCGGTGGTGCTGCCTCACTGGCATACATTCATTTGCAGGCATCATTGGGCTTTGAATGTCACCACTTTCGTTTTTGCTTTCGTTTGGATCGTTCAGGATAATCAAATGGATGATCCCTGCAAAGACAGATATAACAATATAACTAAACCATCCATCTCTCAGACACACTCTGTGCATGAGTGTGTAGCTGTGTGTAAGATAGCTATAACACCACCCATCACCATAATGTTGAAGGTATATTCAAGATAATAGTTCGTTGTATATCTCCGTAGGCAAAACGAACTCCTGGGTAATAATTTGAAGTACAGTTTGTTTTATTTAACGACGCCTCTAAAGCACGTTGATTTTTATCTTATCATCGGCTATTGAAGTCAAACCTTGGTCATTCTGAAATGCATTTCTTTTAGAGGAAACCCGCTGTTGCCACATATAAAGAAGAATGGGATCTTTTTATATGCACCATCCCATAGGCAGGATATTACATACCACGGACGTTGTTACACCAGTTGTGGAGAACTGGCTGGAACGAGAAACGGCTCAATGGGATTGATCCGACAACCCACCACACCATGAGCGGACGCACTACCAATGAGCTACTAATTTGATTAAATAAATTGGTACTAATGCACACAAGGATCAACGGTAATCCACAATACCAGGTGTACATGAAATATCGTCCCCTACTTCGCTACTTCTAATAAACTATGGTCAGAGTTGTATACGGCATCGAATCATACATTTTCATGAGCATTAAACCTCAGCAAATATATAGGCACTAGACTCTTTACCTACATGTACATATTCTAAATATTTAATTCTCTTATTTCACTATCTGTATTTAAATTTCGTAGGTGTCCTATCAATCCTACATAGTTGGTTGCAGTTTAATTTGTTTAAGCCTTAGTGATATAATTATGAAATTAGTGTTTTATTAATAAAATATGTTCTTACGCACTTTATAACAATTTGAGGTGTTGCTGATGGTTGGTTGCTGGCACTGACAGAGAGAGAATCGTCAATTTGAAGATCATGCACCGGATAGCATTTTGCCTTTGAAGTATGCATATAGAAACATCTATGTGGATCCATTCTTGCTTCCAATAGTTCTAAAGCAGTGTTGATGGCTATGGGTATATCATCTAGATTCATAACGCCTGTGCCTTTTGGATCAAAGTCTTGGAAAGATCCAAAAGGATTTTCACACTCTAGACTGCCAAGACTTCTTACACAGTAGCATCCTGATAAAACCATTGGGAACAGTTGAAGCCTTCTAACAATGTTATTTAAAAAGCCCTCGAACATGGTATGTGGTATTCCCTTGGCATGAAGACCGGACGATGGAAAGTAGTTAAATTTAACACCATTTTCATAACCAAATAAATCTATGTCACCATGTTTCTGGCCAATTGTTCCTGCATTAATGTTATTACCATCTACACAGAGCTTTAAAGATGCACCACTGACTAACTCTGAAAGTTTAGCCAGATGTTTAAAAGAGCTTTCCCTTTTATCTAGCACATGTGGCGAAGAAATAACAAAATTGATTTTCGAATTATCTGGGTTGAGATTTTGTGAATTTGTTTCATCAGACTGTCCTGTGTTTTTTAATCCACTCATAAATCTGAGAAACTTTTTGTCCATTTTTCCAAAACTTTTTCACTTCATTTCTATACCTCATTTGAGTTGTGTTTTCTACTGAATACCATTCTACGACGTCTTCAAATAACATATAAGCTATGTTGTCTAATGGGAATTTGCCACTATGTAATAAATTGTTAAATTTTCTACAAGTGTCAAGATGGTTTGATTATTTCAAGGAAGAAACTATATTTGGAATCATATTTTTCAGCTCTGTAATAATCATATTGTCATCGCAATTTGCATCAGTGCATGTTCTATTCGGTACTACATTTTCACAGACAGCATCGTCATTGGGTGTAAATATGTTTCACTTTCGTTGATGTAGGGGTCATCGGAAATGTGCGTCAATTCACAATTTAACGTGCTTGGTTCCTGCGCTATTTTACTATTGCTGCAGCTGGCATCATAACAGATAGCATCATTTTGGGATTGACTGAAGTTTTTATCAGAGTCATGACAGTCTATTTTGATTTGTTTTTCAGGTGGATATGTTTCATTGATAATCCGAAGAGAAAGAGTGTTACAATTGGCTTTAATTATTTTCCCATTTTTAATTATTTCATTTGGAATAATACCTCCAAAAGAGTTAGTTTGTAATCTGATTTTTCCGCCATGATAACATCACCTGGATGCTCATGCGTTAAATGGTCAATGATGGATGCAAAGTCAGACATGACATGGCAGTAATAGCAGTGAAAAATAGCCTCCATTATTCCAAATAAGAGTTAATAGCTTCTTCATTTCTTCATTGCCATATATAGCAGCGCTGCGTATGGTACAGTTCTATGATCTGAAATAAAAGAAACAAAATATTCTTAATGTATATTCACAACTTCCTGGACAGTTTTGTCAAAAGTAACCAGCCTGGACAGTAATCAGACAACTACCACAAACTTGTTCAGTTGTTATTTTGACCAATATCCTAAAATATACACTTCAATGGGCACTTAAATTACAACACAGACCTTTTAGTAGCTTTAGAAAGGTAATGCACGTAATTAATCATTTACAGATGGCTTAATTGTGTCGTATTTACGTCGAAAAAAAAAATAATAAGATATGCGTTATCCCGCGAAAATGTATCATGGGTTTAGAATTAAATACTAAAATTAATAATGGTTGTCATATAATAAGATTGCATTCACCGAATCTCTAAATGTATCCAGAACAAGTATATATTTAATATAAAGGTGAAAAGTTAATAAAATATTAGAAAACTCACCTTTTTCAGCACCTTGAATACTGCATATGTAAACTGTCCACCGGAAAAATGGTAGTTGGTAAGTGGCAACTTCCGTATTTGGCATGGACAGCGTTTACCCCCTGTGTTATTTATACCAGTAGAACTAATTTTAATCAGATTGCTAACAGCACTGCGTAGACTATCATTTCGTCTGTAAATAATAATTTAAAAATTGACCAATCACACCTCTCCTTTTATAACGTTATTTGGGAGCAAACTAATTCTAAAAATATCGGGCGAGTCTATTTTAGCGGCCACAGTACAGCGAACTGTACCAATACGTACGGGATTGGTTATCAGTCTTCAGTTTTATATTACAAATTATTTATTTGTAAAAAAAAAAACCTAACTAAATCAGTCTTCAGTTTTAAATTACAAATTATTTATTTTAAAAAATAAAAATGTTTTAAGGCATTCGTAATTCACACGAAACATGTCATATACCCTCAGGATAATTTTTACTGGCAAGATTCTGCAAGTAAGGTTTTGATTGGTGGAGTTCCAACATATATAATAGTGGAGCTAATTTTAATTAGATTGCAATGTCATAACGATGATATGGTCGCCTCCCCCAGTCTTCTTTTGTGTTTTTCTTCGCCGTTGTTCTTTTTTTTAACAACTCACGACCATAGCAGTCGTCCAAATGACGGCTACTATATTCTTCTGCACCAGTGTCATAACGATGATATGGTCGCGTCCCCCAGTCTTCTTTGAGTTTTTTCTTCGCCGTTGTTCTTTGCGTTTAATCACGGACGACCATGGTACTTTTCACAATGACTGCTACTATTCTCTTCTACACCAGTATCATTGCGATGATATGGTCGCTTCTCCAGTCTTCTTTTGTGTTTTTCTTCGCCGTTGTTCTTTGCTTTTAACCACTGCGCTTTACTATTGATACGTTGTTCACACTGGTGGTAACTGAAACATTCACAATGTGTTCTTGTTGTTTGTTACGCCGTCACTGAACTTGGCGTAAATAGTGTGCTGAAAAACACTGACACCACCCACCGACGCTTCCAATTCCAGGAAATTAAATGTCGGTCGGCGTCTTGCAGCATCTTCCTATTGCTGGTCAGCCATGTTTACTGGCTAAACCATTACCTTGTTCTAATAACGCACGTGCGAGCGCACCGCATGAAACATACATTGCATAACGACAATGTGCTTTCTTTTTTAAAGGGACATTCCTGAGTTAGCTGCATTGTAAGATGTTTCCAACAAATAAAATATTTCTACGATTAAACTTACATATTAAATATATATTCTTGTTTAGAATATCAATGTCTGTATATTTAATGTGTTTCTGGTTGTCTTAATATTTGGCGGGCAGCATAGCCCAGTGGTACAGTGCCCGCCTGATGCGCGGTTTTTTTCTCGACATAACCATATGTCCGACGCCGATATAACCGTACTTATAATGTGTTGAGTGCGTCGTTAAACAAACAATAATAAAAAAAAGGTCTTAATATTTGTAAAAAGCCCAAACTGGGTTTCGTCTTCAAATAATTTCATACGTTGAAATTAACTTAATACAAATATTATAACGATCAGAAACACTTTTAATATACAGCCACTAATATTCTAAACAAGAAAATATATTTAATATGTAAGTTTAATCGTAGAAATATTTTATTAGTCGATGACATCTTAAAATAATGCAGCAAACTCGGGAATGTCCCTTTAAGACAGACTTGAACGACACCATAACGACAGAGCAACGAACGTTTGAGTTAACTGTCGGTCACTCTGTATTCTGTCGTTTGCGCCATTTTACGACGTCGATACGACCGAACGACTGATATCTCTGAGAACATGATCCCAGGTGGGTAATAAAATGACTTCAGAAAACTCGGATAACTGACGTGATGTTGACCAAACATTTTGTTTTAGAACAATTTGATTAGTAGTAATTTTCCAAACATCCCTGAGCTGTTAAAATATGTACATCTAACTAGTTAGACAATTAATTCATTTGCGGGCACCTCACATATTTATGAAGTTACATGCTGCCACGTAAGTAAATAACAACTGCGGAAGAGTTAATGACCTTGGCGTATACCTGCTTTTCATAACCGATACCGGTCTCGGTGGTGTCGTGATTAAGCCATCGGACATACGGTTCATAGGTACGGGGTTCGCACCCACCCAGAGTGACATTTAGCGACTCCGTGGGTAGGTGTAAGGCCACTATACCCACTTCTCTCTCACTAATAATTAAAAACTAACCCTAGACAAACAGCCCAGATAGCTGAAGTGTGTGTCCAAGACTGCGTGCTTGAACCTTAATTGGATATAAGCACAAAAGTAAGTTAAAATGAAGGATAAGCGACGCTTCTAATCAGAGTAAGAACAGTGAGGCGCTAATTCTATCTGTCCTTAATCCATGTACGTTACGTATATGTAATTCATAAAACACTACAGTTATTGGAGAGCAAATTAAGTATTTACTCAACCTATTTGTATACAGTGTTTTTACGGATTACAGATTACGTATGTATATGTATACACATATGGGTTACGGATAAATGTAATTTTTGTTTTAGCAATGTTCTTTAGCGAGTATCTTGAACAATTTAAACTTTATTTCGGTACAATCAGACATCATAATTGCACACTTGATATTTACAAATACAAGTTTGTTTTGTTTAACGATACAACTGGAGCACATTGATTAATATATCATCGGCTCTTGGAAGGAAGGAAGGAAATGGTTTATTTAACGACGCACTCAACACATGTTATTTACGGTTATATGGCGTCTGACATAAAATTATGGTTAAGTACCACACAGATATTGAGGGAGGAAACCCGCTGTCGCCACTTCATGGGCTACTCTTTTCGACCAACAGCAAGGTATCTATTATATGCACCATACCATAGACAGGATAGCACATACCACGGCCTTTGATGTACCAGTCGTGATGCACTGGCTGGAGCGAGAAATAGCCCAATGGGCCCACTAACGAGGATCAATCCCAAACTGACCGCGCCGGCTATTGGATATCAAACATTTGGTTAATTCTGACTCGTAGTCATCAGAGGAAACCCCTACACTTTTACTAATGCAGCAATGGATCTTTTATATGCACTTTCCCACAGACAGGAGAGCACATACCACGGTCTTTGACCAGTTGTTATGCACTGGTTGTAACGAGAATTAAAAAAAACAACAAAAAAACAACAACAAGATTACAGCACGAGTTCTTCAAAAAATATATATACAGACATGATTCAAAATAACCTTACAAACTATTCTAAATAAAGACACACAGTAACAAGACGACAAAACATAGTTATAAGATTTTAGAGGGACATTCCTGAGTTTGCTGCATTGGAAGATGTTTTCGACTAATAAAATATTTCTACGATTAAACTTCAATATTTGATTTATTTTCTTGTGTAGAATATCAGTGTCTCCATATTCAATGTGTTTCTGATCGTCTTAATATTCGTAGAAGCCCAAATTTTTATATTTTAGGAAATATGATAAAACTTATAATCTAGTGCAAATATTAGAATGACCAGAAACATGTTTAATATACAGCCACTAATATGTTATGCAAAAAATATATTTGATATGTAATTACAATCGTTAAAAATCAATAATATCTTTAAAATTGGAGCAAACTCAGCAATGTCCCTTTAAATAGTGTTCAGTGCTATTGGAGATGAGTGTCTGTGGTTTACTGAATTAAGTTTCAAATTTATAACTTTTCACTGCCACACATTCTACTATTTTAATTTAAAAAGACAGAAATTGATAATATATGATGGATTTATATTTTATATCTGATAGTTATTTTTATGATCTCTTATACAACTTGGATTTCAGCAATAGTTTTTGTATTTCCTACCTATTACTATTAACTACTACTGTGTATGTGCTTTTTAGCGGGTAGCATAGCCCAGTGGTACAGTGCCCGCCTGATGCGCGGTCGGTCTAAGATCGATCCCCGTCGGCTAACCACTGGGTTTTTCTCGACATAACCATATGTCCGACGCCAATATTACCGTAATTATAATGTGTTGAGTGCGTCGTTAAAAAAAAAAAAAAAAAAGTGTATGTTTTAATATATATAGTATCTCATAACATTACAATGAATAATATGTATAAATATACTAGTAATCGGTTTGCACCATCCGATCAACTTTCGATTACACAACTGATTAAAATTAATGATACAAAGGATTTTAATTGACAGGACCAAGCATCTATTGGCGTGTTCACCTGAATAGAGCCTACAAATCAACAACTGGACCTATAATAACTATCTTTTTTCTTTTTTTTCCATTTATGTACACATGAAGCAAAGCCTAATCCAAACATATTTGCATCTATTCCATTTTTCCAGCCAGTGCTCCACAACTGGTACATCAAAGGCCGTGGTATGTGCTATCCTGTCTATGGGATGATGCATATAAAATATCCCTTGCTGCTAATCAAAAAGAGTAGCCCGTGAAGTGGCGACAGCGGGTTTCCTCTCCCAATATATTTGTGGTCCTTAACCATATGTCAGACGCCATATAATCGTAAATAAAATGTGTTGAGTGTGTCGTTAAATAAAACATTTCTTTCTTTCTATTCCATTCTGTAGCTCAGTAGTAAAGCGCCCACTTGATGTGCGGTCGGTTTGGGATCGATCCTCGTCGGTTGGCCCATTGGCTATTTCTCGTTCCAGCCAGTGCACCACAAATGGAATATCAAAGGTCGTGGTATGTACCACCCTGTCTGTGGGATGGTGCATATAAAAGATCCCTTGCTGCTAATAAAAAAAGAGTAGGCCATGAAGTGGCGACAGCGGGTTTCCATATGTCCGACGCCATACAACCGTAAATAAAATGTGTTTGTGTGCGTCGTTAACTAAAACGTTTCTTTTCTTTCTTTCTTTCTTTCTATTCCATCCTAGCGGGCAGCATATCCCAGAGGTACAGTGCCCGCCTGATGCGCGGTCGGTCTAGGATCGATCCCCGTCAGCTAACCACTGTTTTTTTTTGCCCGTAATATAATGTGTTGAGTGCGTCGTTAAAAAAAAACTTAATAAAAAAAAAAAAAAAAAAAACTAATTATATTCCATCCTCTAAACTGGAGGAACAATTACAGTTAACAATCCCCACACAATCAACTGTGGATTTTTATTATCGATCGTCACATAGTCATAATACTATTAATAGTGACGTTTTAAAAAGGTTTGTATTGTTTAACGACACCACTAGAGCACATTGATTTATTAACCATCGGCTATTGGATGTCAAATATTTGGTAATTTTGACATGTAGTCTTAGAGGAAACGCGATAATTTTCAACTTATGTTCGTGCTTACATCCAATTAAGGTTCATGCACACTGTCCTGGGCACACACCTCAGATATCTGAGCTGTCTGTCCAAGACAGAGGGTTAGTTGTTAGTTAGAGAGAAGAGCTATAGTGGTCTTACACCTATCCATGGGATGGGAGCCGGTACCGTGCTGCAAACCCAGTATCTACCACCGAGGCCGTTTTTTTTATTTTTATTAGTAGCAAGGCGTCTTTTATATGTACTATCCCACAGACAGGATAGCACATCACACGCCCTTTGATATACCAGTTGTGGTGCACTGGCTGAATGGAGAAATAGGTAAAATGGGCCACTGACGGGAATCGATCTCAGATCGACCGCACACCATGCAAGCGCTTTCCCGCTAGGCTACGCCCCGCCTCAGTGACGTTATTAAAGACTAAAACAAAGTAACATACAGTTCTACTATGTCATATTATGCGTTACACAAAATAAAAGCTCCTATATTTTTTTTTATCATCCAAAAAGCTTAAAAGTTTTAAAGACGTTTTGGTAAGCCAACCGAATCATTGTTGCGTTTATGCCACTGCGGTTCACTTTTGGTTTTTGATTAAATAAATATTTAATTTGGGTTAATTTCCCAAGGGAAGGTATTCTGGGTATCCTTACCCTTTAACACGCTATCACGTAATCTTATCGGCGGAAAAATCAATCCACTTTTCACGGTTATTGCCTTCTTCTGTTTTTAAACTTCATTGTTGAGGCTATTACAAAGCGTGTAGTAGATTTCATCGACACGCCCGAATTAATAAATAAGAAATGTAATTATCGTATCGCTAATTGAACACAATAGCAAATGCACCTTACGATGAATAATTGATGGCCCCCCAAACAACACCTATTCCGTTGGTTTAAGATTACTGAAGACTTCTTTTCTTAGATGCAAGGCGATAATTAACCCAAACGGACGGCTATACGTGAATGGCATGGATCTCGCATCACAAACTTTCACCGAAAGCCGAGGGAAGCGCGCAAATGGCTAACGGCTTATGTTTTTGGGTGATATTTGCTCTGTTTTCGACTTCATTCTGCCTCGACTCTAGTAACAAGGTGTATCAATGGACAAAAAGCGCAGAAAGTTACCAGTCTAAAGGAAAATGGCTGTCCGGCCACTGGTTCTTCATGAGCTGGGTAAAGATGCCGTCTCAGTGTGCGTATCGGTGTCTGAAGGCCCCCAACTGTCTGTCGTTCAATTTTGATGGCGCAAATGGTAAATGCGAACTCAACAGAAAGACTCACTTAGACTTCCCGACTGACTTCATCGATGTCGTTGCGGACCGTGAATACCATACCCGTGCTGCATATTCAATCGACCCGGTAAGTTAATTTTCATCACATAATGACGTCATCTTATTACATTTAATGCGGGATCATTATGACATATAAGAGGATGGAAACCATATTTAATTCAAACAAACCCGGAACCCAGAACGTTTATCTGCTGGATTTTCTTTCACAGCAAATTAAAGATCGTAGACCAGAAATTCAAGATTATATGAAAATAAAATGGGTGAGATTTCACACATGAAAACGATATGCGGACTTTTTTTTTCAATCCAACAAAATGGGTTAGATCTGGAGACACTAGATCCCCAAATGATAATGGGGATGCGGGACAAAATATGTTATTTTTATTCCTTTTATAATCATTGGCAAAATCATTTTTAAAATGGTTGTTTTGTTTAACGACACCGCTAGAAGACATTGGGTTATTAATCATCTGCTATTGGATGTCACACATTTGTTCGTTGAAGAACATAGGACATATAAAACAACCTCAACATTTTTCGATTCGCATCAAGGAGTATTTCATATTACTTTCTGACAGAAATGAATGAATGAATGAATGAATGTTTTAACGACAATCCAGCACGAAAAATACATCGGCCATTGGGTGTCAACTATGTTAAGGCAAATAAATAAAGTGATGATCAACATCAACATAAAAATTCAAGGTTTAAACAAAAACAGTGTAAAGAACTGTACAAAAACACAAATATCACAGAATTTTACTGATACTGAATTTTACTCAAAACTTCAATTTCTTTTGCTGTATTGGCCATTCTCAGAGAGAATGTTACACCCCTGCACCAAGGGCACGAACTGTTTCTCTATGCATATGAATCAGATTTTCTGACTAATCTGGCTAAATCAAAACAAAGGAATCTGGCTAGTAAGTTTAACTTCACATTTCGTTATATTGATGAACTTATATCATTCAATAACAATAAGATCACAGATTACCTTTCATTGATTTACCCACCAGAGTTAGAAATAAAAGAAACCACAGACAGTGAAAAATCTGTTTCCTATCTTGATCTATGCAT
>JAECMU010187593.1:0-13539 GCA_016106625.1 Dracogyra subfuscus
CAACCAGGAAGTTGTCAGTTTTGACTACAGTAGGTAATATTTTAATAATGAATGTCTCATTTTATTTTTAAAATACGATTTCCAAAATAGAATAGAGATATATTAATAAGTATTGGTGGAAAATATAAACATTAATAAGATATAATGTGTATTAAATGAAAAAAATGCCCATCACATATGTTTGTTTATGAAATTGAAATGTAGGTCAGCCGTCAGACTCATTAATGTTAATAAATGACAAAACAGGTATAAAACCTCTCTTGAAATAAAAGTTAATATTAATTCTGTTTAAATATTACTTTTCAGGAACTATTTCAACCCAATAGTTTGACAATAACACCATGTTTATTCAGGGCTCAATGCAGAACTTTTTTTTCACTTGCTGCTGGCTCGTAAATGATAAAACTTACTAGCCAAGTTTCTTCATCAACTCGCCAGTTTTATCCAGTA
This sequence comes from Dracogyra subfuscus, assembly GCA_016106625.1. Lineage (NCBI taxonomy): Eukaryota > Metazoa > Mollusca > Gastropoda > Neomphalida > Peltospiridae > Dracogyra > Dracogyra subfuscus. Next base: position 451 of record JAECMU010187593.1, read on the forward strand.
ACAATAAAATAAATGCAACATTCGTTTGCGATTTTTGCCAACAAATATTTTGTACTCGCCAGTTGGCTATTACTTGTTAACAACCAGTCGCCAGTAAACAAAAGTTATTCGCAAATGCGAGTGTTTTACTCGCCGTGTTGAGCTCTGTTATTTAGAAAGTTCCAAAAAGCTGCGATCGTCTGACTTCTGTAATTTTGACAGAAGACATACGCCTGCAAATAGAGGCCTTACTAAGGTTTCATTTTGTTGATTTCTAAATATACTTCACATTTTTCCAAAATATTTGTTTCTCTGCCCCATTTGTTCAAATGAATCATAATGAACGGAAAACAAGGACTGTTTATGTTACCCGTTATATTTCAAGTTGATGTTCTTGTTACTCAGTTAACTGTTCCATAAAACATTTCAGAAGATTGGGGAAAATGAGCAAAAAGTAATTCTGCAATAACTTTACACGTTGGCATTCATGGGCTATCGTAGAAAAGGTCACACACGGCTATAAATAAAACTGGGTCAACACGTTAAGGTTACTGCGCCGAATCACCGGACACGGAACTCGTTCAGGAAACAGCGGGGTGGGTACATGTGTACACTATTCAAACATATTTATGTATCACATACGTACTGCAAAACAACAGTGCATTTCATACGAAGCATCGCTTATTTACATACAAATTTATTTCAGCACGTTTTTGTAATTTTTCATGGTGAAAACGAACTTTGAATTCTTAGGTGCGCCAATACACCGGACAGCATCGTATATCTATAGAGATATTGAAACCCAGTACATTCATGATACAATTGTATTTATGGTAAACCGTAAAGGTAAATGTGAAATTAATAAAAACTTATATGTAAAAATTATGTTGGTATATTTCTTAAAACTTTAAAAATATGACTTATTCCCTATTTAGCACAGAGTCCTTCAATTATTGACAGGTGAAAGTAGCATTATGAACTTTAATGAAATTTGCATATGACATGAAATTTGCATACCATTATTACAATCAAATATTAAATGGTTTTATGCCATAGCTTCAGAATTAAATATTCAACAACAAATCAACTTCTAGTCATTTATAATGAAAAAATATAAAATATTGTATTTGTGACAACATTTCAAATTTGTTCAATAAAATATTTCAAACAAACATTGAAACAATATATTTATATTCAAACAGGACCAGTCACTGAGTCAGCCTACTGCATGAACGTAAAAGTCCAGAGACAGATTTGGTACCATGCAGCCACAAAAGAATCCCAGTGTATAAATATCTTGGCTTGTAGTTGTCTATAGATTTTTTGCTGGTAACGTTTCAGCTTTGCTTTGGTTATCAGACAAATTTGTAGCTGTACACAGCAAGCTTCTCTGTGGAGAAGTGGAATTAGGAGGTATAGTTGGAGACTGGCTCGAGATGCCTGGCAGTTAATACGTCTATGCCAGCCTTTGACGTCGTTGTTTGTTAGAGCTTATTTCATGAAAATTGGCCAGGTGGATGGTGGCCAAACTGTGTTTTCTATCCAGGTTTGTCGCTTTATATGCCAGAAGGTTGCATAGAGGCTCCGTTGTTGCTTGTCCTTCAAGGAGTGTAAATACAGGTATTATATTTTCTTCTGGCAGGAATGGAAGGGCCAACAACTTCCTGATGTATTAGTAACAGTTGTTGTTGCTGTTGTATGATGGAGATAGTCCAAGTTGCTGGACATGGAACCATACTGCTTGAGTAAAATGAAACATGCAATCCTGGATGGCTTTATCAGGAAATGCATGACGGATCGCATTCCACAGACTTGCATAAAGAATACATTATAATTAATATATTAAGCACTCCATCATTCATATACTACACCATATATATATAGAATTATATACATCACACAGACTATATTAAATAATTTTATATGCATAGTATCTTCTTCAAAATGGAATGGAACAGACATGTAAAAATATATTTGAAAACTTTTATTTTGGACATAGAACACTGACTTTAGTGTCAGTCATTTTATTTTGTTGTTTTTCATTCACCAGGGGTGATCGTTAAGATCGAACCCTGTAATGAAACATTATTCTCACCTGCTTCGAAGTCTACAACAAATGCCTTTACAGCGGCATCTTGTGGCAAGCATTCTACAATAGCTGTATAAGGACCTAAAAATTACATAATAATAAATAACAATTAATATTTAAATAGCAATGTATGAATATCTAACAAAACTATTAAAAAAATCAGAAAATGAAATACTTTGGCTACCCGCTGTATTTATGGAATATTGCAGTATGTTATAACTTATATAATGCGTGGTTTAACTTATGTGTTAGATTAATCACTTTTCAGATGACTGGTAATGGTATAATTGACAAATTAAATAAAATAAAACTACACCATTTTACAATTTACATGTAATAATGTGAAGACATCAACTTATTCTACTATTTACATTTACACATTTGAAAAATAATTGTTTACCTTTTATTGCCATGAGGTAAATAATCTTAACTCTATCGAGATTATTGATAGAAATCGTATGTTTTACATAATACGCCATTTTGTAACTTTGATATGGTTACTTTAATAACCATGAAACAACAGTTATGTCTTTAAATAATAATCAACTATTTAAATCATAATAATATATCACTATAATGTCCATTATTCTATTAATAAGATTACCTCCTTGTAGTCTTTTCTTTTCTCGCCGTGACATAAGGACAAACATTAATGGCACTTGTTTGTGTTTCTCTTGTGCTTCAGGAACACAGGAACTGTAAATAATTGTATAAAGGCTCTTTGATTATTTTAAATGTTCCATCAAGCTACCATATTTGTGCAACAGCCAGTTGGTTCAGCTGAGTTTGTTTCCCGATGTTATGTCCTTCCTGAAATAATTGGCTGGCAAGAAATCTTTGACTATGTCAAAGTCCAAGTCGGTGGAGTCTTGTGGTCTGAGGTTTTGTCGACGGCGATTTGCAGCCTGAACAAGATTTGAAGGGGCTGGCAGAGAAAGTATGGGTCTGTCGATATTAACCTCATCCAGGATGACGTTATACACGATCTCTGAAGCTGATTTGAATAGATCTTGTATGGCCTGTTACTTGATGGAGGATTTCACTTTTGTGGAAGTAAATGCTCCTGGATCTGATAGGTGGAGATGTACTGAAGCAGGACATCGAAGGGCTTTCCCATGGATCACACACCACCATTCTGTTGTTGGTCCACGACAGCGCTTGATCGTGTAAGTGTAGCCTGTACCATCGACCAACATTGGCTTGCCTCTTTTCGTGCCACATTGAATTAACTCCAATGTTACACGTTCCTCGTCATCATGGGGTACAAGTGCCGGAGGCTCATCAACATGGACTGCTCTTCATTTGATTCTGGCATGGCGATGTCCTTGGTTGTTACATTGAAGGATAAATCTGGAACTGTCATATCGGGGCAGTTTGGTGGTGATGTGCCGGCCATGGAGTTTTCCAGACATTCAGGAGTCATGACTAAAGACAAAGGTTGGCGTACATTACTGACATAAGTATCACTGTCCATGGAAATGTTGACTGGAACGGGTGCCATATCCAATATGTAGGTTCCATCTATTTGTGCTGGTGGAACATCCTGATGTATTGATGACACCTGGAGTATACTAATGTCTTGATCACTGACTGGTGCAGATGGTAGCAGGTCAAAAGAATAGATGCATGCTGGATGTCAAGCTGTAATCTGCACATCTCTATGTGAATAGGTCAACCTCACCATTCACCACCTGTCGGTAGAAGGTGCGGCCTATACCTGTAAAATAAAAGAAGGTCATAATTTGGTGGTGTGATCAAGAAAAAAGGGGCACATTGACTAGTTAAAATGGTATCTTAATAAAAGTTTTAATATCTGCAATTACTATGAATGTGCGTGTGTATACATATCAAAGTGTACGAATAGAAGTGTACACTACACTAAATGACCAGGGGCGCATCTACCATTAGGCCACAAGGCCAGGGATTGCACTTTAGTTTCTTGAAGGAAAAAAGGGCTAACAATGCTCCAGATGACTGGCATTATTAACTCTACGACTTACGCAGTAGAACTTTATAAATTATGAACCTAACCATAAAGAAAAGCATCCACGTCTTTTTTAATGGAATTAACACAGGTAACAAATCATTCATCATGACATATATAAAATTTAATTTAATACAGATAATGCATCAAACATTACAAATAAATAAAATTTTTTTGAAAATACGCAAACAAATCGTAAGTAATCTGTTTAATAAACTTCCGTTGGCAGTCACAATATTGTTTTAATAACATTAATTTCATTTGTTAACTGAATAATTATTTTAATTATCAATATAACAAATGCATGAGCACACTGTATAAATCTCTGTTTAAAAGTAATACAGCGTAATGTTAATTCAGTACAATGCATAGACTTGCCTCGATGGTATTTAGCAAGATCGTATCAATATAAATAATATTTTGATTTTGAAGATTAGAATAAAAAAAACAAAAAACAAACATCATTATAGCAAAATAGCATAAAGCATAATAATAATATTAATTTACCTGTATGACATGTTCTGTGTTGCCATCTGTGGCAACCATCACACTCAAGTGCTTCTTCTTCTTGTCTTACATTACCGTGACAGTAGACACATGGAAAATGGGGTTCTGCAACAAGGCGAGTTCTTTTAGGTCTAGAAGACATCTTATTCAATGAGAGTGAATTATTTTGTCACCTGGTTTATATTCCGCATCAGTGTTGAAACTGTTGTTCTAATAATTTTACACATATTCACTTTAAAAAAGCACTTTTGGTCTCTGAAGATTGTAAAGTCGGTGAAGGTGAATTGCTGTTTTCAAATATCTATGAGCACAATATCCATAAAATTAGATTTTCATAAACATGTCTCAAAATGGTAGAGCCTCAAACATGTACGAAGAGAGGATTGGTCTTGCGAAATATTCCGATCGATATCTTGGAACGGTTATGCAAAACACCATCGCTGTACTGTGGAATCGACACCAAATAAAATAATAGCTTTTGGCTACGAAAAGGTATGCTTTTTGGTTACTAAATGGCATGCTTCGGTGATGCACAGCACATAATTGCTCATTTAATGCTTATAAAAGATACTGAGTGATTATTACAACAAATGTTTTGCTAAATGTTACAATATGTTTGTAATATAACATTATAATTGTGTATGTAAAAAAATTATTAATGTTAGGTGTAATGTATGACATTTAATTGGTTACGAACTGGTATGTTAGTGGTTACGAAACGGTTTGGTACGAACAGGTTTGGGTATGAAATGTCTAGAAACCAACTCGCTCTAGCGAAGAGTGGATGGCTGTCACTTTTAACACCCTTGTTTTGGCATTGTACACAATAAATATAGCATATCTTACTGTAATTTCACTTGAAATCTATATTATGTAAAAAAGTACAATTTTTTAATCACAAGATTTTTCTTCAGGTGTAACCCGAGTACTCTGTAGAGGGCTGGATAGTTCAACAAAGCATATGCGAGGTTAATCCTGCAGATCCATTAAGCTATTAGGATTAGTAAATCTGAACGGTTCCGAGGAATTTTACTCTGAATGGAATAATGACTATCATCATGTTTTCCCATCCTAATCATGTATTGTGATCTATTTCGAGCTCACGGAGACCAAGATAAACTTTGAAACGATCTTCACTTTGAATTAAAGGAAAAAAGTCCACCTGTGTTTTGTTTTTTGTTTTTTGAGTGACAGTTACATCAAAAACATCACTTAATGTTTGTGCAGTACTGGGCCCACCTTTGAATTGTGTATAAATTCCTGTTCTCAGAAACCATCCACTTTTATGCTTGAAATTTTCTTTACATCGTGTACATTCCATTGCAGAATCACAAAATAAAACTAATCCATGTTGTAACCTCGCTTGGTATGAGAGGCCCCTGTAACTTTGTATAATGCGGAGTCACCGAGTAGGCGATCTCATAACCTACATCACGATATACTGTAGAATACTTTATTTTCGCGATTTAATGAAAATGGGTAAATTTTCGCGAATTCCCCAACCCCCATCAATAAAAAAAAAACTAAGTACAGATGTCAATAATTTTGTTTTAAAAACAAAACTTAGTTTTGCTGGTTGTTACGCTAATCTGTAGTACTAATCCTACACGTACACATGAGTGCTATACACAGTAGAGATCTGCTGTAATTAAACTTTGAAGCCATAAAACAATAGTTTTCCTGCTTTAACGTTTACAAGGTAATAAGCTTACAGAAGGTGCTTATCGCATTCAGTTTTTCTTAATCCTTATGATTGTTATAAAAACAAAAACCGAAAACAAACAAAAGGAAATTTTAAGGCACAAGCTACTAGTCGGCGAGCTTTGTAATTCTTGCAACAGAGTATCACGAAGTTTAGTTGAATGTGGTTGCTGTCAGATTTCTTTCTGTAGTGTATGCATTAGTGATTAATATGTAGATTTTTAAAAATTAATTCACTCGAAAATTATCGATGTAAAGGTATTTGATGTCAAACAGGATTGTTATGGTATTTGAGCTGGAAGCTTTGACTATCGTGTGGTAGGCAGAGATTGCCAGAAAATTACATAACTTGGTCTCGGACTGTAGCCAATTATGCTGAAAATCTGTCTTAATGTCCGTCCAGCCCTCTACAGTCAGAGTACTCGGGCTAATTCGGGTGCATTAGTAATGTTAATTTCTTTTTTTTTTATAGCAATTTTGTATCAAAATTGGGATTTTTCCAGCATTCTCAAAATAGAAATGTCATTTACTCAGTTTATAGTTATTGTAAGAATACTGACATCCTTCAAGTTCAAAATTGGCCATATTATTACAATGCTTCATCGCATTAAAATAAAAACTGGTCTACTAACCTTGACAAATTTCTGAAACAAGCAGACAACGTTTGCAGGTCGGTATTTAAAAAAAAAAAATAATTCTGGACAAAAATTTTTCAAATATATCGTCTCAAAAAATTACTGTTGGATATATTTTATTCACTGTGTTCGAAGCCAAAATAAGGGTCCAAAATCGACTTCAGTTCATCAAGATGAACCTTGACTGCAAGTTGAAGTGCTAGCACAAGTCAACGTTAATCTTGTGACGGGAACACACCATTAGCTGAGTATGGCTGTACCATCACGTTTTCCCACCCTAATCATGTTTTGTGATGTATTTCGAGCTTATGGAGACTTAAGAAATACTTACTCGGAACAGTTTTGCATTTAATATGAAAAAGGATTGGTGAAGTCATTTCTCATTCCATAATAAATACCAAAAACCCCCATAAAATTAAAAGAAAAATTAAAGTTAATCAAATAAAATAACATTTAATTCTTTTTTTTAAATGTCAATGATAAAATGTTTTAATAAATAATAATGAATATATATAAATGAAAAAAAACACCTAACAGATGTTTCTCATTTGCCAGTAATTAAAATGTTACTGCTGTGTCTTGCTTCTTCCTTCAGTGTTCCATTTAACAAGAAAATAATACTTTAAAATAAAAGTTAATTAATTTCTCTACAAGTAACCAAAACATAAGTATTAAGTTTTAAACTGTTACTTACCTATATTTTTCTCAGTTCACTTCTGAAGAAGTTGGGAGGGAGGGCTATCGAACCTATTTTTCTCTTGTTTGCCAGAACATAAAATTGTCCTGTTGCCCCTTGCTCACAACATGGAGGCCAGAGAGTTGAACAAGATAAAACAAGTTTGATGTGTGCCTTGTTGAGTATTTTCCGTAAGTCAAACAGAAATAATTCCTCGTTAAAAGATTCGAGCTGCACTGTCCTAACTTTTAGTTACAATATCTACATACATGTACATTTGCAAACACCATGAAAGTGTACGTATCTACCAGGTAGTTAGTTGTATAGGGTTGCCTCGCAATTCTGTGCCAGTCCTGATGTTTCATTACCTTGAAGTAAGCACCAAATCTCCAAACATCTCACCAATACTACACATGATTTTATTATGTACACCATCAATAAGCTGAAGGAATGTCTTAGAATATTTGTTCAGGCCATATTTTGCTATTAGACATTTATTTCTGAGACATATAAACTACAAATTAATCAATCCCACTCTGGCTTGACAGGAGACTGGGATAAAAAAACCCAGGAGATATTTGCCCGAAACCCAGGAGATTCACAGTACTGATAAATAAAGATGTAAAACATTGTTTCACATAAAAAAGAAAACAATTTTATAGCAACATACAGCAATGTTTTTTAGAAGTACATACTTAAAAATACAAAATAAATAAACATTTACTTATTTTCCATGTTTCTTTTACAAGTACATACTTAAAATGTAGACCAAAAGTGGTTTTGCATACAAAGTAGGTTTTCATAAAAAGACACATTATTTCCAACGATGTTTCATGTTTTTCGTTTTACAGCTTCATGTACATCACTGTTCCGAGTGTCCTATTTACACATGTATATCATTGTACTGTTTTGTAGCAGATTTAGCAGATGCTAATGTTTTTGCACTAAATGTTGATTCATAACAATGGCTTGTGCTGCTTACAGCTGAGAAGGTCGCACAACGTGGAATTGTCCAATTCTGAACATCCTTCTGTCTTGATTTTTGTCACAGTGAGAATATTCTCTGTGTGTCGGCATTAGAATTTGGAATAGTAGACCGCATAAGCGCCAGTGTCGAAAGTTCTTTAAGTTTAAATCTGAGAGACCTGTCCATCACAGTCAGTTTTTCCAGATGCAGCCAGTATTTGTCCAAAGAGAGAACTTGATGGTAGTTCCTCAGCTAGTGTCCGGCTGAAGTCAAGGAACTCCTCGCTCAGTTGATATGTAACTGGGTAGGCCACGGTTTCAGCACATGCAAAAACAAAAAACAAAATAACTTTTATATAATATGATAGCTACATACCCAACTCGTACATTACAAATATGTGTATCAAATGTCAGAAAAAAACAGTCAACATTAAGAGTATAACGTTCTTTATATTTTAATTAGTCTGTATATACTACTTCTGTAAAAGTAAAATGTAAATTGGGAGTCACAAAGAAGAGAGGTATACCTGACTCTGAAGTGAAGGTTGTCGTCCTGTCCTGGTCTGGATGAATCCACCCAATGTTTTGTAACAGCCTGTTGTCGAATGGGAATTTCCTTAACACGACTGTTACCAATACGACATAGAAAAATCTCATATACCTGAAATAAAACAATTGATGTTGGTTATAAAAATATAATAATTAATACAGAACATTTAACAACATTTATTACAATTGAATCTTATAATAAAACTGAGAAAATAAAGTAATTTATACTTGTATGTATACACAGAACATTGTAGCATAATATGTACATTAAAATTTATAAAAAAAACCCCAACCTAAATACATTTTAAACCCAATAACACTTACTTCAAGAATCTGGACAACCATCTTCCATAAACTCAATAATTGGCCACTACACCACTGAGATGGGTGAGATGGGTGACATATACCAACCATTATGGAGAAATACTAACTGTTTTACTTGTCTGACAACAGACAAATGCAAATAATGCAAAAATGCCCACAGCACACACACCTTTGTTTTTAAATCTCTGTCTGAATGTAGTAATATTTACATAGAAGTCAATTGCCATTGTCATTGTATGATGTCATTCTTATCAACAAACGACTAATCTAAGCTAATTGTTTGTCAGTCTTTCTATAAATGTTGGCTATGTTAATATTGGGTATTTAACTCTTTCTGTATTACCCTGTCAGTGGGCCCATTGGGCTATTTCTTGTTCCAGCAAGTGCACCACAACTGGTATATCAAAGGCCATGGTATGTGCTATCGTGTCTGTGGGATGCTGCATATAAAAGATCCCTTGCTGTTAATCGGAAAGGATACGCTCATGAAGTGGTGACAGCGGGTTTCCTATCTCAATCTCTGTGTGGTCCTTAACTATATGTCTGACGCCATCTAACCGTAATTAAAATGTGTTGAATGCTTCGTTAAATAAAACATTTCTTTCTTTCTGTATTAGCCCAGTTTTTTTGTGTTTTTTTGCAGTGCGCAGTGACAGCCTGTTCCGATGGTACCGGGTAGTCTTCTGGTTTGGGATTTAATCTGTTCTGACACTTAATATGGATAGTCTTTCGGATGTCTGTAGTTGCTGTCGTGGTCTTGACACTGATAAGATTACAGACAGAAAGGTATGACTAGCACAGGAAAGAAGGGTGAACACTGTGGTGATGTAACATTGACATGTATCATCATTATCATGCAGTCCATCTAATATAGGATTATCTTTTGAAGATCTATTATAACTGATAGTTTAAAAAATATTTTAAAAATTGTTTAGTTTAACTATCATTTCTCTGTTTTATATTAACATTGTCTTGTGTGAGGGGAGTCATCATGACAGTGGTTAGAGGCATGTTCACAAATTGCCACATGGAGCAGGCAGTGAAAGACATTGTTTTCAATGTATTTGAGCATAATGCACATTTAAAAAAATAAATTAGCAGTTGATGCATTTGATGAATAATAGTATAACTATAAACCCTGCCATTATAATATCTAAATAATGAAGCAGATGGCTCCCACCTTTCACTGCCAACATAATTTCGATGATTTCCAGAAAACACCTACATGTTGCTATCAACCATTGTGTAAAATTCCAAATTGTAACATGAATGCAGCCGAAAGGCGTTACTCCATGAAGACTAATTTATATTGATTTGGTAAATTAACAGAAAAGTGTGGAGAAACTGAGGCTGCTGTTGGGCAAGAGTTCGGTTGTTAAAAGTCTTGACAAGAACACTGAAGACCAGCATGCTGGCCCAAGTGGGAGTCGACTCATCACATGGAATGACATCTTTAAGGTTATCATTGTTATGTTGGTGTTTAGGGATTTTGGGTGTACATGCATACTAAGACATTTAATGTGTATGCTAACCATATTATGACCACAAATATCATATGTCTATATTTGTTTAATTACACAGTTCAGATCACTCTGTAAGACATTGAGCAAAGGAACCCCAACTGTAGTATTGGCAAATGATCTTGGGCCCAAAAAAAACCTTATAATTACTGTTATTATTATTATATATCCATTTGAGTTTCGAACCCTGTCCCAGACACACACCTCCACTACCTAAGCTGTGATCATCCCCTACTAATTTGTGTCCTGTCCTGTCACATTCATTTAACATTAAATGCAAAAACTAGACTAGAAAGTGTTTTATAATCTCCTGGAGCACCCACATTCTTAAATAAATGATCTTTTGTCTGTATATTGTGATTTTCAGTGGACATGTCTGGTTTGACAAGTTGTTAAAAAATTTTACTTGTTCTCCACCCAAGTTGTGGACAGGTGGACAAACCTTAATGGAGCCTTGACCCCCCCCCCCCCCAATCCCCAATCTAATGAAGTTAGAATACTTTATTGGGATAATTGATGGAATATTTTTGACAAATCTGGACAGAATATTCATGTATATGTTGAATGCTTCAACAGTGTTTATAGTTTGTACAACCTATATTTATTTCCAGGCTGTGGTTGTGTACATAAAGCTGGAGACTGCAGCCCTTCAAAAGGCAAAGGAACCCTCATCTCGCACAGCTTCACTGAACAAAGACAAGAAGAAGCAGGAAATCAGTGGATTCTTCAAGTTCTTTATCAGAGTTGCTGACAAACGTAATCAATGTATTTCACATGCTTACTGTTGATAAGGTGACCCCAGGTTTTTGGCTGTGTATTATATTTTCAAGCTATTACACTTGTTTACAGTTACTTACAGTTGCGGTCAGCAGCTATAGACCCATGGTTTAGTTGTAGCTTAGCCTACCCATTATTTGCATTTCAAACTAAAATTTGGAAAAGGTTTTTTTCTGGTCCAAATTTAGAATCTCAGTGAGGCCAGCCACATCAACACATGTTACTAGAAAATTCAGCACCTTTTATTTAACCCTTCTGACTACTGCAGGTGAGATATGTCTCCTGGCATCACACCAGTCGATATACTGTACACCGTATACAATGCATTCCCCAATTCATATTTCCTGCCATTTTGCACATGACACTCACCAGAAGCGATTTAGTAACCGGAAATTGAAGACAAGTCAGCTTCCTGTTTATTTAGATTTGTTTTTTACAGTGGATTATACCTTGGAATTTTGAGTTGAGAATTTTTTGTCAAGTGTTTTCTCTTGACAGCAATGGCAGCACATAGCTGATTGTGACAGCTAATTTGATAATAAATTTGATTGTTTTACCAACAACGAAAATCACCAAATATTAGGATATGAATCGTAGTTGTTTTTTTTTAAATTCTGGTCAGAAAACCACTGTTATTAGGAATAATGGACATAAATACTGGACAGCTGGCCACAAATGCTTGTAAGTAAATGTGACTTTTTAGATTTTTTTGCCTAATTTTAATCAACATCAACCAATCTAAAATATAATAATATATATATTAAAAAATAATAATACTTAACAATATAGTGATCATGTTTGTCTACCTGAATTATTACCTGTTGTAATGTGTTGTTTTCCTACCTTGTAGGTGGTCCCAGATTAAAATGTATTCCAGTCATCTCACACATTCTGGAAACCCTAAGGGATGACTTCACCTGTTCTGCATTTGGCCAGGATTACAACACCATCCTGCTGAAGAATATTCTGCCTGTCCGAAAATATTGGGTGGAGTTGAAGCCTGAAACATGGCATGGTAAACATACCACTTTACTGAACTGAGGGGCACGTTGTAGCTCGGTGATGGGTCGTAGGATTGGACAGCCCCAGAAATAGGGAGGGGCACTTTGTAGCTCAGTGATTGACTGATAGGTCGTAGGATGGATCAGTGCTAGAAATGGGGCTGGCCATGTAGCTCGCTGTTAGACTGATGGGTTGTAGGATGGCTCAGTGCTAGAAATAGGGAGGGGCACATTGTAGATCGCTGATAGACTGATGGGTTGTAGGATGGATCAGTGCTAGAAATAGGGAGAGGCATGTAGCTCAGTGATTGTCTAATGGGTCGTAGGATAGAGCAGTGCTAGAAATAGGGAGAGGCATGTAACTCAGTGATTGTCTAATGG
>JAECMU010187594.1:2544-12550 GCA_016106625.1 Dracogyra subfuscus
AAAAAAAAAAAAAAAAAGCAAACCAATCTGGAGCCATTTATTGAAAAAATATTTGGGTAATGTAATGGAAAATGATATTCACAAGAATTTTTAAAAAAATTAACAGTAATTCTAATGTCTTACTTTATTTTCAACCCTTATAATACGCCTCAAGTCTCGACACACATGAATCAGTGTAATATTGCACTGGAAGGTTTGTACCCCAGTTACACCCCATCATTTTATTTAGCTTATATCCAGATAAAGTTCAACCCCTCCACTAGTGTGTCCAGGACAGTGGGGTAGTGGCTGGTGAGAGATAAATCAGTTTAGTGACGTTCACTTCCCCACTGAACAATTAAACCTCACTCTAAGCCAGTACCAGAACGTCAGCTCAGGATCTAGTCTGATGGAACAAAGGAAATGTTTTATTTAACGATGCACTCAACACATTTTAATTATGGTTATATGACGTCGAACTTATGGTTAAGGATCACACATATATCGAGATACAAAACCTGCTGTAGCCACCTCATGGGCTACTCTTTTCAATTAGCAGCAAGGGATCTGTTATATGCAGACAGGATAGTACATACCACAGCCTTTGTTGTGGGTACTGACTGGAATGAGAAATAGCCCAATGGGCCCACCAACGGGAATCAATCCGAGATTGATCGCACATCAGGCGAGTGCTGTACCACTGGACTACACCCCACCCCCTATTGTCAGATGGCTTAACCACTTTACCATTGACACTGGTAACACACACCCATTCTAATTTCTGGATAATGTACACTGTAAAAAACAGTGTTGCATATTAGTCACTCCTTTACAACCAATAAAACATTTTATGTGCAACAAAGTCATCATAAACTATCTAAACTTATTATCTTTTTCCTTTATTGAACAGTTTATTTTTCTTTCCCAAGCCAACTGACTGGGTTTACCCTTTCTTATTTTTTAAATTTCATAGATATATTGCAAATGTTTAGAAAAACACTTTAAAATAAACATACCCCAATGAGTGTGGTTATCTGACCATATTTCAGAGCCAACAGGCGCAGTTCCTTGTGGCGAGATGCCAACAACATTGTGTCATACTGAAATCAAAGAAATAACAAATAAGGTCGAGTGCAAAAAACTGAAATCATTTTACAGTTACGTTTGCATCAATGATGAAATACCTGAAAAAAGTGTAATTTATTTTAAGTTTACATTTACAAACTTTATTACCAACTAAAACTGCTATATTGAAAAAACATCTAATCTGGTTTTGTTAATGTAATTCAGCCTATATTTTACAAACATAAATATTCTGTAAGCTAAGATGACAGTATCTTTTTGTCAGTGTAACCTTCTTAAGACAAACACATATAAAGTAATCTAAAGTAATCAAGATACAATATAAGCAGTGTTCAGCTCTGAACTATGTCCTATTAAATTTATATTTAACAGACCATTTAATTAAATAATTGTAATTGTAATAGATATATTTACATTATTTTATTTTCAAACAAGAGTACCAATGAGGTACATGATACACCCATCAGGAGTTTGATGGAAACCCATATCTATATTAATGAATATGTTTTGGGTATGGTCCAATTCTAATTATGTGAAATGTTTACAATGGAATGGATGAACAGTTTTTTCCTACATGTGGTTTTATGGCCCTGTATGCAACTGTATCACAAGATGTGATCTGGACAAGGATTTACTATCATGTGCAGTATACCATAAAAAGTAGGTCACAGTGACCTAGTAATAGTATGCGACACACCACCATCCCATGTTGAGGTCCTGTATGCATCTGTATACAAGTTATGGCCTGGACAAGAAAAAGATAACAGACAGACATATGGATGGACAGACAGACATATTAATGGACAGACAGACATATGGATGGACAGACAGACATATAGATGGACAGACAAGACATATGAATGGACAGACAGACATATGGATGGACATACAGACATATGAATGGACAGACAGACAACACCATACCATAATACGACACATCTTAGATGGGCGTATAAAAACAAGATGGCAACAGCATTTAAATTTTCACATTTTTTAAAATGTTTTATTATTGACAACTTTTTTGTCTAGTGGTCAAACATACTTCAATTCAGAGCATTTCACACTTGGGTGTTTTTTGTTGTTGTTTTTTTAATGATTTGTTTAACGACGCACTCAACACATTATAAACACGGTTATATAGGCGTCGGACATATGATTATGTCGAGAAAAACAAAAAGTGGTTAGCTGACGGGGATCGATCCTAGACCGACCGTGCATCAGGTGGGTACTGTACCACTGGGCTATGCTGCCCGCTTCCACACTTGGTAGCCTCAACATGATCATCGTTGGATAACTTCCTTTATTTTTACAGGGAGTGAGAGAGTGAGTCTAGATGAAAGATAAAAGATAAAATGCCAGGGGATATTACTCTACTGAAGAGAATTAATCATATAATGACACTCCATCATGAATAAATCCAGTCAAAGTGACTAGGCACTTTGAATTAATCCCAATTTTGACACCGACTGTTTATCAACAAGAAAACACTGACACCATTGTTTTGTAAACAGGTGTGCAACACACAAACTGGTAAGAAGAGGAACCAAGCACTTGATCATATTTGGGTTCCCGACATACACAATGGCCATCTTTTGTAAATTATTAAACAAACAAACTCATAGCACAAGCGGTTACCTAATATTGTGTTTGCAACCCCTACTGAATGGTGTGGTATAACCACTTTCATCTCCATATCAAACTGTGGTTAAAGCATGCTAACCTGGGCACACATCTCTGGAGCCTCAGCTGCCAGTCATGATGAAGTTCACTGTCACCATATAGGCTACTCATTCTGCAGCAGCATGTAAAACTCAGTTAGATCTTCTTTCCATCAACACAACACATAATTCAGCGTCCAATCGTTTAATTTAATGAAACACTATGATCTGAGACATTCAACTATTGTAGACTCTTTCCCAGGTATACTTTCATTCTTGTGACAAGAACATAAATGGGCCTTAAATGTAATGTTCAGATTATCCACCTCCATTTAGGGGATTCAACAGACAGACCCTCAAAAAAGAGCACTCTAGCAATTCACCTTAATGAGTTAACAGTGTAAAAATATTCATACACTACTATATAAGCTGGACAGTACTTACCACATTTTGATGTACAAGCTGAGCATTTAACAAGTTGTTTGCTAAATCCCCAAATGTGAATTAAAGTTGAATTTGGAAAAATACATTTCTTGACATTTCCCCAACAAAAACATGAATTTTACTACAGATTTGCTCATCAAAAATCACTTATAATATTTAGAGTCCACCCTAAAGCCTGCAAGTTGGTGAAAACATTTGTTCTGTACCCAATATACTGACAGTGATGTGCAGTGTGACATCATTAGCCAAAGCATGTCAAGAGAAAGATAATATAATATAATTAGTTGTATGTACTGTTAGCATATAGTAGTTTATGTCAGAAAGATAATATAATATAATTAGTTGTATGTACTGTTAGCATATAGTAGTCTATGTCAGAAAGATAATATAATAGAATGAGTTGTATGTACTGTTAGCATATAGTAGTCTATGTCAGAAAGATAATATAATAGAATGAGTTGTATGTACTGTTAGCATATAGTAGTCTATGTCATCTGACTGTTCCGATCTTGACTCCACTATCAAAGAAAGACAATGCAGATCCTGTGAGATTGAGGCTGAACAAATCCGACGGATCTAAAAAAGAATTAAATTCTTACGCACATGAAAATAATATGGTAATTTAAATAAACTAAAATTCATTTACTCATCTGTGTGTGACTAATATAAATTTGTTGGCAATAATAAACTCTTTGAAACATGATTTTATACTGTTACAATAATGCAATTACAACCCTTTAAAAATATATCATTTTACTATCAATAACTGTGTGTATTCTTCAATGCTTTTGTTAAATTACATAACATATATAATTCTGCAAAGCTTAAACATTAAACAGTAGAATTGTTTTGCTACTGAAACAAAATATTTCTATAAAAGAAAGCAAAAAAACAAATTTAAGATTGACAAGAACTTGGTACAAGTAACATATGTCCATTAACTGTATAATTATTAAAGAGAATGAGTGTTTTAAGTCACTCACTTCTGAACCATCTAGTAGAGACAGAGAGACTTCAGCGGTAGGAAATATCCCATATGCAAATGTATGCAACATATCACCATCTGTTCCAACAAGCAACAGATTTAATCTGCAAAAAGAAATTTCAAACAATACTGAATGTTTTGTTTTAGTTTTAAGACAACACATGTTATTTAAATATTGTGACTTTGACCTCTAAAATAAATAAACAAATGTTTTAGGTGTTGCTTAAGCTCAAACTATAACTGTTAGTGAATGTGATCTGAAAACTATAATATCTGATGAAAGATGTCTCATAAGGTTTTGTTGGGGTTGTGGGTTTTTTTTTATAAACATATACATTTATTTCAATATATTTGTAGTTTTAACTGTAGAACTGCAATTTTCAAGTTGCAAAGGGAGCAGACTAAAAATGTCTGCTTATTCCCAAGTTAATCATCCAAAATGTTTGTCTTCATGAAGATCTGTGACCGATTTCAACAATGCTGACATTACATTTTGAATAATGACGCAAGTAACCACTGGTTTGTCTAGCTCAGCCTCCCTGTACCAGCTGAAATATGTGATCTATACAGGCCTAACAGTCTGTGACATATCAACCCAGGAGGATTGCGTAACCCTGTGTAATAACTGTAGCATTAGCTCAATAATACACAGCCTTGGGGCTTCGGTTCATGGGTGTTACACTGCAAGCTGTTACAAGTGAATGGAAAACCTGTAGGCATGGCTGTCATACATTACTCAATATGTCACAGAGTCCATCTTTAAAAATATTTTTATGGTTTACTAATACGCCACTTTGGCAATTAGGGTATCTTAGCAGGAATTGTTTTGTTTGTTTTAAATATTAGCTTTAATATTATATAAAAATTAAAAAATGTTAAAACAAATTAACTTGGTTAA
Source organism: Dracogyra subfuscus (assembly GCA_016106625.1). NCBI lineage: Eukaryota > Metazoa > Mollusca > Gastropoda > Neomphalida > Peltospiridae > Dracogyra > Dracogyra subfuscus. The sequence continues at coordinate 7,592 of JAECMU010187594.1, forward strand.
AACCAGTGTCACCATGGTTACATTTCTTACTCTTTTTGGTCTTTTAATTTCTTGCTATCTTCAACATTTTCTTCTCTGAAAAGATGTTAAATTTACAAGTGTATAAACAAAATAAAAAGGAAACAATTATAATGATAATGTTAGTGCACAACATAAAAATAATTCTTTAAATTTTGTCTATCTGCCTTTATCCAGAATAATTGTGAACATTATAAGATCATGTTGCTCGTACTGTAGATTTATCAATTTAATATTTCAATTAAAACAAGAAAATCAGCCGTTTACCGATTATCTGATGGGGTTCAAATGCTTAATTTTGTGATTTACAAAATTAAGAACAAAATAAATTAAGTGCAATTAAAATGTTAGATCCCAATGCATGTTTCTTTTCTGGTTTGCATAAAATGTTTTTAAAGCTTCACCTACCTGGCGGGATGCCTCCGATGACATCAGTTGATGTGCTACATTGACAGTTTATCAAAATTGACAATTAAGCCAAGAAGTTATAAGTAATGTGTAGTTTAATGGTAAAGAAGTCGTAATTAAGGTTGATGACAGTCACTTTTTGGACCCTTGTTTTGGCTTCATACACAATAAATAACACATATTCAATGGTAATTTTTTTAAATATAAAATATTTGATAAAAGGTACTTTTTATTTTTTTCATCTTTTAAAACATAAAAATTTATATTTTGTCAAGTGTTATGACTTCTTTTTTTTAAATACCTACCTGTAAAACAGCACCGTCTGCTTGTTATAGAAAAATTACAGGGGTCAAGGTTAGTAGACCAGTTTTTATTTTAATGTGTCAAAGCATTGTAATATTATAGCTAATTTTGAATTCGAATGACGTCAGTATTCCAATGACATCACTTTGCATCTCCTTACAATAACCATAAACTGGGTACATGACGTTTCCATTTTAAGAATGCTGAAAAAATCCCAATGCAAAATTGTCATTGAAATATTTTTTTTTTTAATATTAATAATGCACGTGAATGTATTTAAAGAAAATCTTGTGATTAAAAAATTGTACCTTTTACGAAATATGGATTTCAAGTGAAATTACGGAAATATATGTTATATTTATGGTGTAAAAAAGCCAAAACAAGGGTGTCAAAAGTGACTTTCATCGACCTTAGCCTAAAGATATTTTACAATAAAATAAAACAGGGTCAGAAAACTTTAAAAAACTTACTGGTGGCCTTTTGAGATTGTTCCATAGCTGAAACAAAATACACAAAAACATTATTAGCATTCATTACAATAATACATGTATACCATACTAGGCTCAGACTATCATTGTCACAACAGAGTTGGACAAACCATCAATCTTATGACTGTCTTACAATGGATACCATGTCCAATTCAAAAATTGAATGGAGCCCAACATTTGTTACTGGGGATAATATTTCAAAATCTTAGGTAATGGGAAGTCAGTTCATGTAAGTTTTACTTAGGTAACTGATTGTTTGGTTACGTAAATATAGTTCTCGTAACTGATGAGTTAGGCCTACCTAATCCTAAAACACTTGAACCACGGTTCTGTGTTATATTGGTGCTTTAAATGTATTTTAAAAAACAACAACTGATTTTCAATTTCATTACTGTAATATGGTACTTTTATATGGTTCTCGTGATTTTAAAGTTGTGTAACCAACACGCGAACAGAACAACAGTTACTGCGTTACTAGTCCGAACATGCCAGGGCGGGAGTAGCTCAATGGTAAGTCTGGGATTGATCCCCATAAGTGGGCCCATTGGGCTATTTCTTGTTCCAACCAGTGCACCATGACTGGTATATCAAAGGCTGTGGCATGTGCTATGCTGTCTGTAAGGTGGTGCATATAAAAGATCCCTTGCTATCAATGGAACAACAACCCCGCCTGCTACCGATCTTGATCGGACTGCTGATGCTCCCTTGCATCTGCCAGTGCAGGCGGTCCCTCCTACATCCCCCCCCCAACTTTCTGTCTTAGACGAAAGAGCTTGCTTTGCAAGCTCTTGCGCCCATGACAGGCATGTGCTACAACAGTTTGTTCTGATTGTGCACGTTAAACCCTATGACATGACATGACAATGGAACAATGTAGCAGGTTTCCTTTCTAAGACTATATCTTTTTTTCCATGGTTCCTACATTTAGTTGAATAATTCATACCTCTTGTTCAGTGGTTGAAGTTTTGGTAGAAAATCACTGGCCCCGTCTTCCGAGTATGGTTCAGTAGACCACAAGTCGGAGCCGGTAAAAACCTGTGAGATCCAGTTCAGGGTGGTGATCCGCTGGCTCATGTTTATATTGTGCAGAACTTCGGCATTCTCAATGTCACACAGTCGTATCTTACCAGACGTATACCCAACTGCCAAAACTGCCAAACACAAGAAACACGGATATCCAAATATCACTTTCATAGAAACTACATAGATAGAAATAAGCAGACTCTTTTACTAATCCACCGGACAAGTACATCTAGAAATCTACTTGTCTACCAATATTTTCACTTGTCCAAATAAATGGTGGTTTGTTTCATTCAAGCACCAGGATGATCTTTTTGATTGCTCAAAATGAAACTGCACTGAATATGTTTACTTGTCCACTGGACAATCACTGAGACATTTTGCTTGTCCAAATAGATTTTCACTTGTCGGGACAAACTGACAAGTGTTTTATTTCAAACACTGAACTACCAACTTCATATCACGTTTAAGGCCCTATATCATGTAAATGGTTAATTTTAGACTCCCATGACCGCATAGTAGATGTAAAAATAGCAAAACAAAAATTAGAACACAATTATAGTAGAAATCAGTTTTCAAAAGCAGGTGTTTAGCAAATAGTAGCAGATGATGTCAATACTGGTAACGTTATTCAGAAGCATAACGAAAGTGCTGATAGCAAACAATGAGTGGTAATTGTCAGCAATTAGCCAAAGAATCGTCCTTCCTACCATGTAAGAGGGTGCACTTGTTAGGCACACATTGAGTTTTGTTTGTCACAAGTAACAATTGGGTCTGCAAGCTGAATGTTAGTTTCTTCAACCACATGAACAGTGGTGTATATACGGGATACTAACAGTGCTGCAATCTATTCTTTCTTCAATGTGCTTTTTTCAAAGAAATGTGTAAGACTACAATGTTTTTCAAAATATTTTTAAATATTTAAACAATTTTAGCCAGTTTAAGCAGTTAACAGTCATTGGCCAATTTGATTACAGGTTAAGATTTGTTGTTTATGTTGGATTGTTTCAACTGAAAGTGAAATGTGACTTGGAACAGAATCAAGTCTGGTGAGTAAATACAATCAAAGTTATCTGGGTATTTTCATATAAATGTATGAGTCTTTTAGTCTTTTAATCTGGTAGTTAACAAACTGGTTTTAACTTAATAAGAGAAAAAATATTGAGTACATAAGCTCAACCTGTATTTCAAACAGATTTGTTAATAGTCAAGTTATATCAAACTGGTGCCAATATGTCCTCCATTCTTAAGTCTCAAACAGATTTGTTAATAGTGAAGTTATATCAAACTGATGCCAATATGTCCTCCATTCTTAAGTCTCAAACAGATTTGTTAATAGTCAAGTTATATCAAACTGGTGCCAATATGTCCTCCATTCTTAAGTCTCAAACAGATTTGTTAATAGTCAAGTTATATCAAACTGGTGCCAATATGTCCTCCATTCTTAAGTCTTAAACAGATTTGTTAATAGTCAAGTTATATCAAACTGGTGCCAATATGTCCTCCATTCTTAAGTCTCAAACTTTATCATACATTTAAGGTAAAGTGTTATCTTCTTGTTATTAATATATTAACTTGTTTAAAAAAAATGTAATTGTTCATGGTTAACAAGTGTAAAATGCTGTTACTACATCTATGGGAGAGTAATAACATGAAACATTTGATACTTCCACCAATTCAACAAAAGTTTAGTTTAATTTTAATTTTCTTGTTACCAATTATTTTTACCAATATTTTACATAACTTTCATTCAGTCTAAAACTTTCTTTTCAAAACCAACTTTTCTAAAATCCTCTCTTAAAATGTTCAGCAACTGCTTTTAAATTCTTTAATTAAAAATGTCTCAGTCAGTTTATTTATATAAAATACTGTGCACTTCTCAACATAACCATGTAAATACATATAAAGCAAATTGATGAGAATGTTGTCACTTTGTGAACAGATAGTGTTATAGTGAGTGAGTACCTTTTCCATCTGGTCTCCATGCCAAGCCTCCCACTGTCTCCCCTTCCTCGGGTGGTGCTAACGTCCACACCTTCTGCCATGACAAGCGGTGTAATATGACCTGAAACATTAACACTGGGTGCAATCACAGCAACAAGGTCAAATATACCACAGAATAGACTAGAACAATTATAGATCATTTATGTGTTACATTCAATCCAATATTTGTTTACTTTCATTGACTTTCTGGCATCAAACATCAATAACCTGCACCATCAGATCAAAATTCAATTATACAATCAGTATAAATATAAGAAGGATATGAATTTTTTTTAGACTATACATTTTACCAATTTAACTTTTTACATCTATTCATGTTTTATATATATACTGTAAACCGTGAAATAAATGCGTGCGTATAAATTTCGCGTCGTTCGCGTCCAACCTTATGTCACGAAATTAATACGCACGCACTATTTTCCAGTTTGAAGTGTGCTTAAAGTTTTGTTTTGAAATATTTTATTGAGAATAAAATTCACAAAAAGATTCACTCAACAGGCACAGCCTATACACGAGCTCTCCTTGACGGCGACTAATCGGTAATTGTTTCATGTAGCTTCAATAGATAGCGACTAATCGTTTACCGTTTTATCTACCAAAGAGTGTTTGTTAACAGTTAACAATTGAAGCTGTGAGTTGTGATTCTAATACAGGTGAGGTGGGTAGGGCCCTAATCCCCTCTATAGACTCTGTACAGGCACAATTGCTTGATGCAGGA
>JAECMU010187602.1:0-13203 GCA_016106625.1 Dracogyra subfuscus
AATTCTGGTTATGAAGGAATTCTGGTTATTAAAGAATTCTGGTTATGAAGGAATTCTGGTTATGAAGGACTTCTAGTTCACTGAGGCTTCCCAATTTGTGGGGTTTCACTGTAGTTTCAAATACATATAAATAAATTTATTTTATCCCTATTAAGATCCATTTTCTATAATGTCATTTTCTGCATTTTACTGAAGAATAACACTTAGGTTTTTTGTTGATGCCATGCAGTTTAAAAATTGAGGTTATCTTAGTGTGGGCGATTGGCAGTCTACAGCAAATAAAACTGGAATTTGGTTTTGAAAGGTAACAATACATTTCCAAACAATTATCTGTTGCAGCAATCTTCTTCACAGGCTAAAAATAATTTTGTCATCTTGATAGATTTTTAGGTATTGTAATAGAAGAAATATCCAGTATTAATAATAGTAATTTCTAATTATATATATACTGAATTCCTAATCAAATCTATCCAAGTTTATCCAGTATTAATAGCAATTTCCAATCCTTTATATACTGACTGAATCTCTCAATCAAATTTAATAAAAAATATCCAACATTAATAGCAATTTTCAAACCTATCTATATATTGACTTTTCAAAGAAATCTAGCAGAAAGAACATCCAGTATTAACAGCAATTTCAAAACCTTTCTATACATTCAATTTTCAAAATAAGGTCTAGCAGAAAGAATAGCTATTTCCAAACCTATTTACATTGAATTTTTCAACAAATCTAGCAAAAACAAATATTCAGTATTAATAGCTATTTCCAAACCATCTATATATTGAATTTCTTAACAAATTTAACAAAAAAGAATATCCAAATTTAATTGTAATTTCCAATCCTCAATACACTAAATTCCTAATCATCTAAAAACATTATCCCATTCTGACAGTATTGTGGTTTCATAAAGTACAGTTTCTATTCAACAATGCAAATCATCCAAGACATTCAGAAAGAAAGAAGGCCAGTTTTCAAAAACTACTTTTAATGAAGCATACACGTTGGATTAATATTTAATGTTTTACTATGAATACAACATTCACAAACAAATAAAAAATCATTGTTCAAACATATCTGTTACAAAAGCCTATTTTGGTCTACATATTTCATAAATATTTAAGGTCGAATTTACAAAGCCTGTTTTTCTTAAACGCAAATGTTTAAACATTGTATATGTTATGTTGTTAAATGTGTGTAAGGCATTAACAGGCTTGTAAACTTGGTCACTAACTAAACATTTACAACATTCACAGTAAATGCAAATCATCTGTTATGGAATGGTTGTGTCTATATTTTGATAAATATTAAAGTTCAAATTTACAAAAGGTCATCATTATACATTTATTTTAAATATGTACAAAATCTTAGACAAAATATTACATCTACAAGTGTTTTGTTTTTTAATGACACAACTAGAGTATATTGATGTCAAACATTTGATCATTGTGACACACTATTTTTGGAGGAAACCTGTTACATTTGTATTTCCATTAGCAGCAATGGATCTTTAATATTGACAATTACCATGGCCTTTGATATACCAGTCGTGAAGTAGTTAGGATGGTGAACATGTAATGTGCCTGTTGACAAATTTTGATATTGTGACCAAAGCAACTCAGGTTAAAGTTCTACCATCTGAGATCAATTCCACTACAAATATTACATCTGTATTCATTGGTAAGCATACAGGTAGGACTGTTCAAAGAACTTACAAGTTTCTTTGTTTTGTTTCATGACACCAATGAAGTGTACATAGAGGATTCTTCACGAGTACTTTTTAATACGGAAACTATCAACCGAGTCTGTGTTAATCGGTATTTGTCGAGACTCTGCCGAGACAAATACCAATTAACTAGACGAGGTTAATATTTTACATATTAAAAAACATGAGTAGCGAATTCTATTTATCCTATAACACTTCTAAAATAATATTCGAATTACTTTTTTGGTACATCACAGAACTAAAGTCACCACCATCAATAATATGATGTCATCACGATTAGCACAGATTAGTTTGATGTCATGCATTTTAAACAAATCTTTGAAAACGTTACGCTCAGGTACATGGGTCTTGTTAGCTGGTAAGCAAATGGCCCATCCACACTAACAAATTACCTAGAGACCTTGCAAATTTGCATACCATTATTAACCGGGTTAATAAAGTAAATTATCACATGGGTTTATGACATGGATATCATGGGCAAGTTATAAGATAAATTGATTTATCAATCATTGGCTATTGGATGTCAAACATTTGGTAATTTTGACATATGTTTTATGGAATAAACCCACAATATTTTTCCTTTAGTAGCAAGGGATTTTTTACATGTACCATCCCATAGACAGGATAGCACATACCATAGCCTTTGATATACCGGTTGTAGTGCACTGGCTGGAACAAGAAATAACCCAATGGGCCCACCGACATGGACTGATACCAAACCAACTGTATACTAAATGATCACTTTACCACTGGGCTATGGCCTGCTCCAAAGAAGTTAGAAATGAATAATGTGATAAATAGAGCTTGAGCTGAGACGCTTGGGTAATAGGATCGAACCTCCTCAGTGGACACATTGGTTATTGTTTTACTAATATAACAAAGGCCATGGTATGTGTTGTCCTATTTGTGGAAAATTGCATACAAAAAATACCTTACTGCTTATATATAAAAATGTAGGTACATCAGCATGCAAACAAAGATCAAAAACACAATCACATGCAAAACATACACAATACATTTGTGCACACACACTCCAGTCATTCACACAGATACACTATGTGAATATGAATTTGTAGTACACACAGACACTAATGCACTAATGCACACAGACAAATGCACACAAATGCACTAATGCACGCACGCACGCACGCACGCACGCACGCAATGTATTCAACCAAATAAAATAAAGTATAAAATATTAAACCAATTTTGGTATGTAATGACATAAAATGCTATTTTATATTACAAGATAAAATTTGATTATTGAAACTACCGCACACTAACGTAAAGGAAACTAAACCAGGCTTCTTATAACTGTGGAATTGATTACCTTTCCGTTTGTCAGCTGCGATGTCCGAGCACACATTAGAGTGTCCATTAGTGACCGTGTTCTTACTGAGGAAAGCAAACATGTTCTCTAGTCTCATGCTATGATCACCACACACATAGTACCAATGATATTAGAATACCAATATTATCCAACAAAGCAGCTGTGATGATTCCTTCTCGTTATCACCACTCAAAGAGTGTTGGCTCTTTACATCAATACAGATTCACAGTCTTCACTTTGGTCAGAGAACCAAATAATAATATTCTCACTATCTCGATGTATGGTTAATGAAAGAAAATCAGTTGAAATAAACAAAATATGGTGGGTGGTTTTTTTTTTTCGTTGTTAGAGATTCTTCAAAGAATTCTCGATGAATCGATTGAACACATTAATATATCAATGTACACAACATTTCTATACATTTCCAGTTGATTTCATGCCATAAACTCCATGAAACATCAATTCTTGAATGAAATGTAGCCTAGTTTTCCTTACTCTCTTGAAACATCATAGCAAAATATACCTCATCTTGAAGCATATTTGTCTGTATGTGGTGAGAAAAAAAATTACACACACACTAGCTATTTCCTTCCCCAAGGCAATTCTTCCCATCAAGATAGTCAATGAAAGTCGCTCGATGGATTTGTATTGATCCAGCATCTAATATTAATCACACTGATGGACCAGGCTGAAGAAGGTGACGTAGGCAACAAGATAACAAAGAAAGAATTACCCATGACATCTCGGCTTGTACAGCTATGTTAATATGTCGTGATAAAGCTAACAAAGGAATTAATTGTGGTGATGGAGATAACACGATTTCCCAGGTAGATAAAGAATCTGTATTAGCCACACCTGAGTGCACCTCTGTGGACGAAAATGAACCGGTCCGTTTGACATGAATCAACGACCCATGTTACTACGTCACTGCATTAATTATGTTAACTCATATCTTGGCAATTCCAATTGGTGCTGCTTGGCAGGACATACTGTCAGTTACAAGTGATGACGATAAATTGCTGACAGAAATAGCCAGCTATACATCATGGCTGCCATGGTTACCAGTATCAATACGGTAGTTTACAATATGAAAAGATGGATTTACTAGTGGTAATAAACGAATAAACGGGATTATTATTGGTGAAACAAGATACGCATCCAATCTGTAAGTGTGTCTTCCCTTAATTAAAATTTTAATAAGAGTTTAGTTTAAGGGAATTTGTTTCCAAATATCTAAAACTTCTTCATACAATGTATTTAATACCAGGAAAAAATGTATCCTTTTCAAATACATGAATGAAATTCAGTAGTAACTGGTTTTATTTTCACTGGCTTATTATTAAAAAACACATTACTTGGTATCTACATTAAAGACGCACACCCTAGTTTCAACCCGTAAACATGGACACTAAGTTTAGTTAATTTACAAATCTGCAACACACTTGAATAAAGTTACAACAGAGTGAAAGAAGAGCCGGTGACATTAAAACCAGAGAATATCCTTAAAATATATATTAGAACTTAAATCAAAAATCACTACTTTTCAGACGCACGTTCGTTTTTTAAAATACCAAAAATACATTTTGTATTAGAAATACCAGGATGACCAGAAACACTTCAGTTGTATGGAAATGAATAATCTAAACAATAAAATTTAAGTAATGATTGATTTTAGTGATCATAAATGGTTCTAATAGTAACAAATATACCTTAGTGTTTAAAAACTTTGGTATGTCCCTTTAAAGTGAAAGAATGCACATGCCTCCTATTAAATATTTTGTTGTAAAATATTATGTTTTGGCTTTGTTAATGTGCATCTGAGAATACCGTGGGCCTAATTTACAAAGCTTGTGTAACTATATATTCTTACAATGCTAAAATGTTTACATTTACGAAAATCAGACATTGTAAATTCTGTCCTATAAGTTTACATTTAAAACTAGTATTTAAAATGATTACTTTTGGTAGTTTGGTTACAGAACTCTAATGAGTGTAGCTGTCCACGTACCCACTACAGCTATCCATATTATTCAACTGATTACATGGGGAAGTCTAATGATCTAATGACCGACCGACCGACCGACCGACCGACCGACCGACCGAATGAAAATACATTGGTTACTGCGTGTCAAAGTAATGGGAAAGTGGAAGGCTGGTATTTTGGGTTTTCAAAATATATATCGACAAAATAAAACTATTAAAACCATAAATGAAATATAGCAGTAGAGTGCTTCTTGCCTCCCCAGTAATTACAGGTGAAATCAAATCAATTAACTCTTGAAGATCCCAAAGACAGAGTCCACACAACAAACCTACCTGACAGCAGTCTGGTCCACCAGAGAAATGAATACACAACACCTCACCTCTAAAACCAATACTTTCCAAATGGTGAATTGAAAAACTCTGGATTTTACCAGATTAGGTCAAATAAAAAATAATGTTTGTTTCAACTACTGCATGCTAACAAAAAATAAGGTATTGGGTGAAATAAAGAGTCTGTGACCTTGAAACATGGAAATAACCTATTGTGGTTTTTAAAAACATTTTTAGTGGTAATTATCCAAAATGTCCAGTTCAGTATAAATAACAAACAAGAGGAAAATAATTAGAAATGTGGCATTAATTCTTTGTAGACAAATGGAATAAAGTCAATGCTGGAATAGGACAGGAGTCAGGCAGGCTGCTTAAAATTAACTATATGATTTCTCATAATCAGTTTCATTTAAGCAGGTTTTCAAATCCATCTTATTATTATTGTTATTTATTTAGAGTATTCCAAATATATCCACAATTCCCAATTTGCATGAATGATAATTAAAAAAATCATATGCTTTTATCCACATTCATTTACATTACTGTATGTCAAAACAGTTGCAATATGGCTTTTTAATTTCTAGCCTTTCCTTCCAGTTTAAAATTTGAGAAGCAAAGATTGTTTTCCAATGTACAAAATGAATTTTGAGCCTTACAAGTGAACTGTAAATATTAACTAAGAATGCTGAGATACTGAAATTCATCAGGAAAATTGAGTTGATTTGATGCATGTGAACATTTTAGATAATTATTTGTGCATTAAAAAATTATTTATAATTTATGAAAATTAAGAAAACAAAAATATATATAGGGTCAGTCAGGTAACCAGAAACAAATACTACAAGCATTTTATGTTATGCCTTAGTAAATAATATATCATCTGATAACAGGACTGAAATAAACAACAAAACTGCACAGCTACTATCTCAGTTAAAATCAAAATTGGTAACAGTACAATATACTGGGCATGATACAACGTTGACATGATGACATGCAAGTTAGAAACTACAGACAGGGATCACAACTGAGATACTGTGCAATGCAAGAGAGAACATTCAGTGATACTGAAATACTGTCAGATGCAAGATGAGCTTTGAACTGAAATAAATATATTCACATGCCATGAAATGTCATGTCAGGTATAACTGATGAGTGTCAAATCCAGACAGGTACAAAATCAAATAACTACAGTTTAACATGAGAAGCTGAAACTGATAACGTGCCTATAACAGGAGCTCCATGTGTTATATAAAGTGTCTAATTAGTACTAGTCATTGTCAAGGCTGTATACCAGGTGGTCACTGCTAATTAAGTGCCAGTACCTTTATGTATTATTTAATTAATTTTGAATTATTTTAAGAAGGAAACTAAGCATCTAGTGGCAATGTTCTACATTATCAACAGAAGCTGGTAGGCTTTAGACATTATCAACAGGAGCTAGTAAGGTGTATTCAGGTAAGAAAAATCTATCAACGACTAACAGGTGAGATAAATAAATTTATGATATAAATATACTATTATTTCTCAAAGGTACATGCGTTTTTAAAAATAAGAAAAATGCATTTTATTGTATTAAAAACACTAGGATAACCAGAAACACTTTGGGTGTATGAATATGGCTAAGTAATGTTCAGTTTTGATTATCAAAAACTGCTCTAATAGCGAAAAATACACCTTAGTGTTTAAAACCTAGTTATCTCACTTTAATTAACTAACCTAAAACACAAATTGACACCTGTGACAGAAGACCATGGTACCAGTCAAATTGTTCTCGAGCACTCCACCTTCTAAGCATTCCACTGGTTAAACCAATGCATGTCTGGTATCTATGATCAGCAAATCATGAGGCAGTAAGATTTCAGGAGTTCATTCCCCTTAGTATTATTTTTTATTAGATTTTATGGATATGAGAGGACCGGCCTCAGTGGTGTTGTGGTTAAGACATCCGACATAAGGCTGGTGAGTACCAGCTCCCACCCTGAGCAAGTTTTAATGACTCAATGAGTCATTAAGACCACAGCACTCTCTTCTCTCATTAACCACTAACAACTAACCCACAGTCCTGGACAGCCAGACCCGATAGCTGAGGTATGTGCCTAGGACAGCACTTGAACTTTAATTGGATATAAGCATGAAAATAAACTGAAATAAAATAAAATGAAAAAGGATATGAAAGCGAGAGAGAAAAGAAAAAGACAGAGAAAGAGTAAGAGATATAGAGTGAGAGTAAGAGAGAAAAAAAAGAGAGAGAGATACTGAGAGAGAAAGATAAAAAAAAAAACCCTGCTGAAACCACATAGGCTACTTCTCCTAAAAATAACACAGCATGAGATCTTTTATACATGTATTATGGTAAAATTGTTCTAAACTGTAAACTAGAATTCCCTCAAAACAGGATGTTTTTTTAAATGTGCTTATTTTAAATATCTTTAAAGAACAGAACCTGTGTAAACCATATACTCCTCAAAACTGGACTTTTTACTTGTTCCCATGGGTGTCTGGTTTAAAGGGGATTCACTGTATAATTTCCCATATATACTTGTAAAAAAAAAGAAAGAAAAAAGTGTTACATTTAAAAATGCACTCAACACATTTTATTTACGGTTATATGGCATCAGACGTATGGTTAAGGACCACATAGATTTTGAGAGGAAACCCGCTGTCGCCACTTCATGGGCTACTCTTTTCGATTAATAGCAAGGGATCTTTTATTTGCGCTTCAAACCATGGCCTTTGTTGAACCAGTTATGGATCACTGGTTGGTGCAAGTGGTTTACACCTACTCATTGAGCCTTGCAGAGCACTCACTCAGGGTTTGGAGTCAGTATTTGGATTAGAAATCCAATGCCTCGACTGGGATCCGAACCCAGTACCTACCAGCCTGTTGACCAATGGCTGACCATGACGCCACCGAGGCCGGTCTATATACATGTATCACATACTAATCTTTTTTATAAAGTTGTGTTTCAATGACTGGGATGGGGAAAACCCTTGAATCCATCATGAACAAATGATCCTGCAAACCATCACACCTTACACACTGAGCTACATCTTACTTGAATTCAAGTGAAAGTTTATTTTGTTTAACGACACCACTAGAGTACATTTATTTATTAATCATCGGCTATTGGATGTCAAACATTTCGTAATTCTGACAGTCTTAGACGGGAAACTTGCTATATTTTTCATTAGTAGGCTCTTTTATATGCATTATCCCAGACAGGATAACACATACCACAGTCTTTGATATACCAGTTGGGAGTGTACTGACCCAAATAGCCCACTAATGGGGATCGATCCCACACCAACTGAGCATCAGGTAAGCTTTTTATGACTGGGATACATTCTGCCCACACCATACAGGAATCAAAGAAAGAAATGTTTTATTAACGTCGCACTCAACACATTTTATTTATGGTTATATGGCGTCAGACTTTTGAGAGAGGAAACCAGCTTCGCCACTTCATGGGCTACTCTTTCCAATTAGCAGCAAGGGATCTTTTATTTGCACTTCCCGCAGGCAGGATAGCTCACACCATGGCCATTGCGGAGCACACACAAAAGGTTTGGAGTAGGTATTTGGATTAAAAATCCCATACCTCAACTAGGATCCGAACCCAGTACCTACCAACCTGTATACCGATGGCCTAACCACGATGCCACCGAGGCCGGTATAATGGAATCAATGCAAGCAGTTTTTTGTTGTTTTTTTAAGTTTATTGCCCTAGAAATATGTTATGGTAGTGTCAGGGACACACACACAATATTGGTTAAGAATTATTCTTAACCAAAACTAACAACATATTCTTAACCAATATGACATAAAAAATTTTTTTTACATAAAACAGAAATGGGTATTCTTTGTAATATTGGAAAAACATTAATATGCCTTAAATTCAATAAATGGTTCAGACAATCTATACCACACATAATCTCCAAACTTCATCATAGACTGTGCCTGAGACACTACATTTCATCATAAAAAAATAACAATAACCAGAGTACTCAAGGACATTAACTGTTAAATCCAAAATGAGCCACAATTTAAAGTGTGGAGTGTATATTATTTACAAATATTGATTGGTAGGTTGCTAGTAGCAGCTGTTGCCACATGAGTTAGCTTGGTTGTCTGCGTGATTTGGTATGGTGGAATGCACCCACATAACCACAGCTGTTACAACAGAGACATACAGTAAGCTAGTCTACACTGAACAACAGGTTGGAAATAAGAGAGAAAGAGAAAGTTTATTAACTGGTAATGACACTACAGCATATTGTTTAACCAATAGGAGTTTAATATTAAATAGACCTGAACGCAGTCTCGAGTATTAGGGAAAAAACCTGTTGCTTTTGTGTATTAAAAAGAATAGCCTGTAGGGACAATTGTTCTGTTTTTCATTTCTTGCTATATAATATTATTGTTCGTATTTCTGTATGATTTGTTTAAAAGAAATAAACGACTGATGGAATTAAAAATTATATCAGAATAAAAAGATTTTGTTTGTTTGTTGTTTTGTTTACCGACGCACTCAATACATTAAATTACGGTTATATTGGCGTCGGTAGAATAAAAAGAAAAAACCCTGAAGAAAGTAGTATTTTATGACATTGATCTATTCAATGATCTAAAATGGTAACATGTTTTAATATGACATATCTAGTCATGAATAGAACATATTACCAGTTTAAAAAAATATCACACTGAACAAATAGGCTTAATAGAATGAGTTGAACTATCTGAAGCAAAAAGTCTACAGGTAAGATTTAAAGTAAAATTATCACATGAAGTAGACTAATGTAACTTTTAGAAACCTATCCACCCCCATTTTGAAAAACACCCAACCCAACCCCACCCCCAAGATCTTGAATGATTAAATACCAAATAAATAAAATTATATTTTTAAACATTAATGCTCAAAATAACATACCTGCACACACATGGACCATTTTGCTGCTTAATAGCAGTTGTGTGTGGAATAGAATAGAATATAGTGTTTAAAGTGTAAATTTAAAACAAGCTGTTGTAGCACCCACCTGTCATGGGCACAGGTGTTGACTTTTGCCAGTTCCTCTGTCCAGGGGTGGGGTGGGAGAGGGGGTCACCCATGTTGGCAAATGCAAGAGCACAAGCAGCCCGATCAGGGTCAGATGTGGGAGAGGGTTTGTTTTGGTGCTATTGAATTTGCAAATGTCTTGCAGGATTAAAGTCAAATAGAAATTAGTGCGTATTTCTCTAAGGTAAATTTGCCACATAATTTATAGTGGTTCATCAAAACTGAAATAGGAGCTAAACTGGTTAATTTTACTTAGTTGATTGAAAGATGTTTCCTTGCTGGAACCTTGCCTTCATGGTTTGGTAGCCTTTGTAGAGTTAGTTTTTATACCCTATAGCCACTGATTACACAATATGCTTAGGGTATCATCATATCCACATCCCTTTCCTTTTACAAACTGTCATGAGTTTTTGGTGTTTTGTTCAACGGATGTGACTGCTTGGGGTTACATGTACATGACTCAACTCAAAAGAAACATGGGAAAGATGCCTCAGTACATTTTAAACTATGGCTATTTGGTGTTGTTTCAACATTTGGCTGAGAGAGGAGAAACATGCTGCCCCGACATAGACAACTCCAAATGATGAGGCAGGGATCTGCTATATGAGCTTCTCCAATTAGCAGGACAATATATACCATGGCCTTTGGTGCACTAGTCACATATTGGTTTGTTTAATGACACCACTAGAGCACATTGATTTATTAATCATCAGCCATTGGATGTCAAAAATATGGTAATTTTGACACAGTCATAGAGAGGAAACCTGCTATATTTTTTCATAGCATATACCATGACCTTTCATATACCAATCATGGTGCACTGGCTGGAATGAGAAATATCCAAATGGGCCCACTGACGGGGATCGATCCTAGACTGACTGCGCATCAGGCATGCGCTTTACCACTGGGATATATCCTGTCCTGTACTAGTTGTGGGCACTCGTTGAGATGGGAAAGTTGGGAGTCCATTAAAAGTTAATAATCCTGCAGAACAAAGCATCCGAGCTGAAATGTCCTACAACTGAGCTACATCCAACCCAGAAAATAAATACGATCTACTAACACTTATTTATTAAGAGTTATTTTTGTTAACCAATCATTTTACTGACTTTATCATATTATTAAAAATTTGGGTAAATCAATAAGAATTGTAAAAGGTGATGGAATTTTTAAAAATATTTTTTACATACATGTATATGCAAGAGTTACACTATTTTTACAACATTATTTGCTAAATTTATTATCTTATTAAATTTCAGACCAATAAATACATGAAGAAGTTTGGCAAATAAACTCACAATTTCAGAAATTATTTCAACTGCAACATCAATTGTTTGTTTGTACTTATTTTAATGTTGGTGTAGTGGCCACATGAGTTGTTAAACTCGCTCTGGATGGGATATGGTACCGGGATGTGAACCCAGTACCTATAAATCTCAACTCTGATGTCATAACCACTATACCACCAATTCCGATACATCATTTGTAATCAATGAAGTAGACATAATGAGCCTGTACTCATGTTAATTTATGGTACCGTAATCATATTCATATATCTTGTAACCTGACAATGAACCCGTCTGCCCTGTACGTTTTGTGAAGTAGCACAAACAAGATCATAAAGATTTTTTATATTACAAAACATGAACTACTGCCCTCTGGCCAGCCAAGGTGAGGTCACTCTTATTGAAAATCCTCAGTAATCACCTACAACAAGTTTAGTGAAATAGCAGTACAACAGTAAGTTCAGTGGAGCGTACTAACAGGCTTTGACCTTCTCGAAATCCTCAGACACAAACAACTCTTGGTTGTCCATTTGTTGTGGCCATCCTTGTTCAAAACTTGTGTTTGCTGAAACGCAACCTCCCATTTCAGTAGTCAGTTATGGTAGTTCATATTTTCTTAGTGCTCGCCTAATGCGCGGTTGGTCTATGATCAATCCCCATTGGTGGACCCATTGGGTTATTTCTTGTTCAAGCCGGTGCACCACGACTGGCATATCAAAGGCCGTAGTATGTGCTATCCTGTCTATGGGGTAATGCATATAAAAGATCCCTTGCTGCTAATCAACAAATGTGGTGGGTTTTCTCTCTAAGACTATGTCAAAATTAACAAATGTTTGATATCCAATAGCTGATTATTAATAAATCAATGTGCTCTAGTGGTGTTGTTAAACAAGACAAACTTTTAATTTTTGTTTCCTACAATTTTCATATTTGTCCTTAAAAAAAAAAAATTAAAAAAAAAAACAAAACAAAAATTTATGGCTAAAAATGGAAAAATATAGTTACTTTTTTAAGTTAGGTTACAAAAAGAGGGGGTCTGATCGTACCTGGTAATAAGTATTAAATGCAGACTTAAAATAAGACATGTGCCTATTTCATTTCATATATACTTATTTTTATGTTTATATCCAAATAAGGTTCAAGCATGCTGTCCTGGGCTACACCTCAGCTATCTGGGCTGTCTGTCTATGACAGTGGATTAGTTGTTAGTAAGAGAGAAGAGGGTGGAGTGGTCTTACACATAAGCAGTGAGTCGTTAACACTCGCTCTGGGTGGGAGTTGGTACTAGACTGTGAACCCTGTACCTACCAGCCTTATGTCTGATGGCTTAAACACGAAACCACCGAGGCCGGTAGTGGGCTGTGAACCCTGTACCTACCAGCCTTATGTCTGACGACTTAACCACGACACCACTGAAGTTGGTACTGGGCTGTGAACCCAGTACCTACCAGACTTATGTCAGACGACTTAACCACGACACCACCGAGACCAGTA
>JAECMU010187645.1:0-10947 GCA_016106625.1 Dracogyra subfuscus
GGGGGGGGACATATAAAAGACAATTATCTTTTAATGGAAACAGCGGTTTTCCTCTAAAGGCG
This sequence comes from Dracogyra subfuscus, assembly GCA_016106625.1. NCBI lineage: Eukaryota > Metazoa > Mollusca > Gastropoda > Neomphalida > Peltospiridae > Dracogyra > Dracogyra subfuscus. The sequence goes on from JAECMU010187645.1 coordinate 63, forward strand.
ACGTCACACGATACGAGTGGGTTGTACGAGAATAGCCACGGAAATAGCCGATTGTGACAAGACAACTTTACGGTTGCTCTACGATCAACTTGTCAAATTGACAAATATTTGGCAAGTACCAAATGTTAAATTGTTTTATTGAACGACAACACTAGAGCACAATGATTTACTAATCATCGGCTGTTGGATGTCAAATATTTGGTAATTGACATAAAGTCTTAAAGAGGAAACCCACTACAATTTGTATTTATTAATAGCAAGGGATCGGATCGTTTTTTTATATGAACCATTCCACAGACAGGATAGCACATATTACGGACTTTGACATACCAGTCGTGGTGCACTGGAACGAGAATTGGTCCTATGGGACCACTGACGAGGATCGATCCTAGACCGACCGCGTGTCAAGCTTGGGCTTTACCACTGGGCTATGTCGCTAACCAGAAACAAATGCCTTTAAAAACATCACATACCGAGATAATGACGGAATGGCACTAACGGTGCGTGTGTTGAGACACAACGTTTACTTGCTTTTGGCGATTTTTTCTTTTAAATCAATACAAAAGCTTGCCCAATTTCCGTGATATTTTGACGAGACAAAGTTTTCATGCAAAAAGCATCTGCTTATTTTTTGTAGTAAAAAACTTTAATACAATAGCTCGTCGTGACTTGGTCTATTAGATCGTCGACATATGCAGGAATAATTGGTTGGAAGGAGATAGAACCGGGATTCGGGTTGCACGCCATCATTAATTTTGTTTTAGCATTCATGAATAAATGTATAACTCATATTACTGTATTATAAAGTAAGAGCAAGCAAATTTGAAAAAGTTAAAAGAAATGCATTCTTTTTAAAAACGCACCGTTTATGATTAAATAACATTAAAAAATATCACCATTTTGAGCGTCATAAAATATAGACAGATAGTTTATTAAAGTCTCACCTCATTACAACAGAAATTAGATTTAATTACAAGCAATTTTAATGATCCACTGTATACTGAGTTATGAGAGACTGTTCGCTAAAAGATAATAAAGTAAACAAGCCAGTATAGTAGAGTTAAAACAATGACAGCACAGATAAAACAATAAGATACATACAGTTAACATAAATCATATCAGAAAAAAATTAAAAAAAAAAAATTGTTGGTTTGTTTAACGACGCACTCAATACATTTTAATTACGGTTATATCGGCGTCGGACATATGGTTATGTCGAGAAAAAACCCCAGTGGTCAGCTGACGGGGATCGATCCTAGACCGACCGCGCATCAGGCGGGCACTGTACCACTGGGCCACGCTGCCCGCTAGAAAGAAAGAAAGAAAGAAAGAAAGAAATGTTTTATTTAAGGACGCACTCGACACATTTTATTTATGGTTATATGGCGTCAGACATATGGTTAAGGACCACACAGATTTTGAGAGGAAACCCGCTGTCGCCGCTTCATGGGCTACTCTTTCCGATTGGCAGCAAGGGATCTTTTATTTGCGCTTCCCACAGGCAGGATAGCACAAACCATGGCCTTTGCTGAACCAGTTATGGATCACTGGTCGGAGCACTCACTCAGGGTTTGGAGTCGGTATCTGGATTAAAAATCCCATGCCTCGACTGGTATCCGAACCCAGTACCTACCAGCCTGTTGCCCGATGGCCTAACCACGACGCCACCGAGGACGGTAAAAAATTATATCAGAGTATTTAAAAGAGATTTTCGATATTTAACAATGCTACGGCAGGTGCCGTTCTCTCTCGAAGAAAGTGGGTTTCAAGACTATCTATAAAAATGAGCAAATGTTTGACATCTAATAGTCTGTTATTTATTAAGGTAATTAATGTCGACTTATCTCGTAACTAAATTAGATTATAGCTGGAATTCCAGGCGCATGTGGGGAGGTATGTATGTGGAGGAGAGGCAGGGGTCGTGGGTAGAGCTTTATTATGTTTCAATAACTTTTCCAAGGGAGGTTGACTCAAATCCCGTAAAAACTTCTCTCTTCACAGTCTTCCAAAATTCCTGCACAAACGACTGATTCAGCTAAAAACCCACACCCCTACCCATCCCCAGTCGCCGAAAATCACCCTTTTACCGCCATGGGGCCCCTGGTCAAATATTTGATTATGGTATTGATCAAGGTGGAAAGGATAGTCCGTGAATCTATCACGGCTAACGATTTCAAGTCTTTTTCTGGGCGCATTCCGGTGCCAATTTGCCAGAACAGTTTCAATAATCGGTTAATGCGCGGCCTGCTTTCTTAAATTAACCTTTCAATTTGTCAACGCAACCAGAAGCATGGATTCAACGGCCGAACAAGCCTCAACACACGAATGGCATTTACGAGGAACACTTGAATTGAGCTAGATGGTAATGCCACTCGTTTCATAGAGAATGCGATCTTTTTTCTACTCCCCCCCCCCTTTTTTTCTCTTTTTGGTTTTCGCCTTCAAGCAAGACGCGACTTCCGTTTCAGTTTGCACTGTACCAAAATCAGACCTTAGATTAGCCAGCGAACATTTCGTAACGTTCGCGAACTATTTAATTGGTTCCCGACGTGGCCATTTGATTTAACGTGAAGCGCATAAACCAGTCTAGCGGACATTTTTCTACTAGGTCTGGCTGAACGCAGCGAGACTTCTATATGTTAAAAGTTCGAGGTGCACTGTGAAATATTTACGGAGTAAAAATAGCTGAAGTTCTGATTGGTAGTGATATATGTGACATTGATTAACTTCCTTTTAGTTGAACTATATCAGTTTCAAATTAGAGAGATCCACGTCAAATGTTTACGGGGGAAAGCCTGAAAGGCAGATTCATCTCCGATTGATTGTAATATGTGACACTGATTATATTTACAAATACTTTAATATATTGCCAATAAATTAATGCACTTTTATTTAGTACTAGCATCCAGTTATATTATTATATATTACCCCAGCGCCGCGGTCCTCATAACGGGGGAAATATTTTTCATATTTTCTCAGTGAGAAATATTTTGCATTGGTCTAACGAACAAAACTATTGGACAACCTTGTCGGTTCTAAATATACGATTTGGCAAACACAAAATGACGTCATGCAGGTTAAAGAGTTTGCGTTTACGGCTCTTTGTTTTTTATGTTAAATTTATAACAAAATGTAATTTTAATTCAATTCCTTAGTAGAATAAAGAAAACCTTTTTCTTTCTTTTAAAAGAATTATTTATGAACGTGATTAAATTACAAAGTTGTAGCAATTCTCATAACAGTGCGTAAAGTCGTTCTACATCGTTTCCATACAGGTCGGCCTTCGTGCATATGCGTCTAAAATAAAGGTTTTTAGAGAAGAAAAAACAAATAGCTGAGGTAATAAATAGAATAGCAAACTTGGTATCAGTTATTATCAAATTTATGTCCCTCGTGAAATAATTTTCATTTGTCGCTCGCTAAAGCTCATGACAACATAAAATGATTTCACTCGGGACATAAATTTGATAATAACTGGTAACTCGTTTATTATCCTCTATATATAAATAGCAATTTTCTGAAAAATAAAGGTTACTAATGAAATCGTTATTTAAATCTCTCAGCAATTTAGCAAACGTGGCCAGAAAAAGCAGTAGACAATTTAAGTTTCAACTAGCTAAACAGAGCATATGGTGATTGATCGCCAGAGAACACGCGATTTTCAAATTAGTGATATCTTCGTCGAATTCAACTTTAACTCCAATTTTACCATTGCGCGAACGACGTCGACTACTTAAATAAAGATGCACTGGCTGGACTTGCATGCATGTAGGACCCGAGTGTGTTGGTTGGGGAGTGTATAGGGGGTGGGGTGGATGTAGGGGTGGGGACTGAGGAGCCTGTGCCCCCATCCCCCTGTCCGAGGACAAAACATTTACGTGTTTTTTTTTTTACCAACTATATATATAAAGGTAAACGTATAGCGGCTGTTATCGCTCACTGGTGATTGTGTCGCGCCTTCCCCTCCCCACACGACCACCACCACCACTAATCCATATATCGTTCCTACAGCCCAGGTGTGTTGATTATCATCGCTTATATCTTTTTCTGTCCCTCTCTCTGTCTGTCTCTCTTTCTGTCTGTCTCTGTCTCTGTCTGTCTGTCTGTCTCTGTCTCTCTCTGTCTGTATGTCTGTCTGTCTGTCTGTCTGTCTCTCTCTCTCTCTCTCTCTCTCTCTCTCTCTCTCTCTCTCTCTCTCTCTCTCTCTCTCTCTCTCTCTCTCTCTCTCTCTCTCTCTCTCTCTCTTGAAAATGTTGACATTATCAGATTATCAGAAATGGAAGTTAATTAGGTCCAACGGAACCTGTATTCCATATAAGCGGGGGCGGGATTTAGCGATCGCCCGAAGTGCTCGCGTCACAGGATCGATCACCTCGGTGGATCCATTCAGCTGATGGGGGGGGGGGGGGGGNNNNGGGTCTCGTTCCAGCCACAACTGGTCAAAGGCTGTGGTATTGCATGCGCTTACCTGTCTGGGAAAGTGCATATAAAAGATGCCTTGCTGCTTATGGAATTTTTTTAGCGGGTTTCCTCTGATGACCTGCGTGTCAAAATTAGGAAATGTTTGACATCCAATAACCGATTATTACTTAATTAATGTGCTCCATTGGAGTCGCTAAACAAAACAAACTTTTTAAATCAAGGTGCTCTAGTAGTGTCCGCTCATATGTGATCAAATGTTTTCTTTTCTTTAAAGACACTACTAGAGCACATTGATTTATTAATCATCGCCTATTGGATGTCAAATATTTGGTAATTTTGACATATAGCATTTTTCCAACACGGTAGCACATACAATGACTTTTGATATACCAATCGCGGAGCCCTGGCTGGAACGAGAAATAACCCAATGTGTCCACCGACGGGGATCGATTTTAGACCGACCGCGCATCAAGCAAGCGCTTTAGCACTGGGCTACGTCCCGCACGAACGAGCGGGTTTCTATTTTTTCTTTCTTCTAAAAAAAATTTCAAATCCGAGTGACCATGTGAGAGACACATGTGATTATAGATAGAAATGTTTTATTTAACGACGCACTCAACACATTTTATTTACGGTTATATGGCGTCAAACATACGGTTAAGGACCACACAGATTTTGAGAGGAAACCCGCTGTCGCCACTTTATGGGCTACTCTTTCCGATTGGCAGCAAGGGATCTTTTATTTGCGCTTCCCACAGACAGGATACAACAAACCATGGCCTTTGTTGAACCAGTTATGGATCACTGGTCAATGCAAGTGGTTTACACCTACCCATTGAGCCTTGCGGAGCACTCACTCAGGGTTTGGAGTCGGTATCTGATTAAAAATTCCATGCCTCGACTGGGATCCGAACCCAGTACCTACCAGCTTGTAGACCGATGGCCTAACCCCTACGCCACTGAAGCCGGTTACATGTGATCAATGCAAATGTAACTCGTCTGGCGCCGTTTTTCAAGAGTTTCGTGTGGCTGGAAACCTCGATTATAAAGGTATTTGTCGCAGATTATGCTAGCAATACGAAACCGATCGGCATATTTTGGCAAATAAAACCTGAAGACGTAAACGTGCTAAACGAACGGAGAGAGGGAGTCGTTCCGTTCTTCTGCCACTTCCTGGACGTGCCGATCGGCATGCTTGGTGCAATAATCCTCGCAGGAAGTACGGTTTCTGATTCGCTTCTGTATTCAAGGGGGATTATTTGGTTACCAAATTCTGTGAAGCAACCATTTTTGTCAGTTAAAAACAGATGCCCAGTTGTGTATCTGTGTCTGTCTGTCTGTCTATGTCCGTGTATATGTCTGTGTCTGTGTCAGCGTGTCCGTTCGTGGTCAGGTAGTCCTTTGTTTATCAAAGGCCGTGATATGTGCTATCCTGTCTAGGATAATGCATATAAAAGATCCCAGGTGGCCCTTGGTGTCAAAGACCGTGGTATGTGCTATCCTGTGTGGGATAGTGCATATAAAAGATTCCAGGTGGTCCTTTGTGTCAAAGATCGTAGTATGTGCTATCATGTGTGGGATAGTGCATATAAAAGATTCCAGGTGGCCCTTTGTGTCAAAGACCGTGGTATGTGCTATCTTGTCTGGGATAGTGCATATAAAAGATTCCTACCTAAGACTATATGTCAGAATTACTATGTTTGACATCCAAAAGCCTATGATTAATAAATCAATGTACTCTAGTGGTGTTGATAAAGAAACCAGACTTTTTAAAGTAGCCCGTTATTTAAAATGCATAAATCTGCGCAAATATATTTAAAAAAATAAATAAATAATAATGAACTAATAAAATAATGAAATGAAATGAAATATTTATAAAATCTACTTAATTTGGGGAAACATACATGTAACATGATAAATGGAAAGCATTATATTACTTTAAAAAAAAAAAAAAGCTTTCTTTTCGGATTGGTTATAATTTTGTTTAACATTAAAACTGAATTAGGTCATTTGAAAACTACGTGGAACAAAATCAGTTCTGTTTTTCAGCCCTCGATGTAATCGACTGAACTATATATATTATGTGTAAAAATCTGAAACGATGAGCCCTACCGGTGCAACCGACGAGGTCTATAGGTTTCATCTCCATCCTTCTGTCGGTTTGTCCGTCCGTCTGTCCCACATTTAGTTTACCCGGATGTTTTCATCACAATGCCTTGAAATATTGAGCTAACATTTTGTGTATAGCTTTACCACATACTGTTACAGATCAAGTTTGACTTAACATGGCGATTTACCCATTTTTGACACAGAGTTATGACCCTTGAACTTATAAGATACGAAAATCTGGTTTTTGAATGTTTTCTCCACACTGCCTTGTGATACTGAGCTGACATTTTGTGTATAGCTTTATCGTGTACTGTTGCAAATTAAGTTTGGCCTTCATGGCATTTTACCCATTTTTCACAGCGTTATGGCCCTTGAATTTAAGAGATACGAACACTACTTGGGCCCGGTAGGGTTGGGTACATGTATTGCTCTAGCAGTCCTCTCAGAATGCTTGCTTATTTATATGTTTGTTGGGGTGGGACGTAGCTTAGTGGCAAAGCGCTCGCTCGAAGCGCGGTCGGCCTGGGATCGATCCCTGTTGTTGGTATCATGTTGCTATTTCTCGTTCCAGCCAGTGCACCACGACTGGTATATCAAAGGCCGTGATGTGTGCTATCCTATCTGTGGGATGTCGCATATAAAAGATCCCTTGCTGATAATAAAAAAGAGTAGCTCATGAAGTGGCGACAGCGAGTTTCCTCTGTCAAATATCTGTGTGATCCTTAACTATATGTCCGACGCCATATAACCGTAAATAAAATGTGTTGAGTGCGTCATTAAATAAAACATTTATTTCTTCCTTTTTATTTGTTTGTTTGTTTGTTTTTTGTTTGTTTAATTTAATTTAATTTAATTTATGTTTAAAATTATTTTCATTTTTCTTCAGAATGATGATTATAACGATCCCTATAGAGTCGTTCCTTGTGGTGCTTCTACTGAAACTGGTACAGACTGAAGGTAAGTAGCTTTCACTTTAATACATTGTTGTCCGCAACTAAAAGCGACGCCACACGACACGACGCCAGTGCCCCGTACGAGAATAGTCGATTGTGACAAGACAAACATTACGATTTCATCGGTATCTACAGTGAAACCTCTTAAAACCAGACCCTCTGTAAACCGGAATTCCTCCCAAACCAGACATTTTTCATGGATCTTTTTAAAAAGTCAGTACCAAAAATAACCTCTCTAAAGCGGATACCTCTTTAACCGGACATTTTGCTTGGTTCCGAGATGGTCCGATTTAGATGAGTTTCACTGTATATGCAATCGGCGATTCTCGTACGAGAATCTCGTGTCGTGTAGCGTTGCCTTAAGATTCTGTCTTGATGTCCTTACTGCACACCTCAGCAGGCGCGGATCCAAGTGGAGAGTGCTAGGGGTACGGAGTTGGTATCAAGCTGAAGCCCAATGAGAGTGGGGCGAGTTTTCCGAATGCTCGGTGACGTATGAATCCGGAACTTGCCGAAACACTCGCCCGATTTCTAACAAACCAGGAGATAGATAGATATCTAGTTTAACGTGCCCATATACCATATGGGTTTCAAACACGCCCATCCCGAATCCTATCTCCGATAAGATCGGTGGGCTGACTCTGGATGTGGGGGAAGGGTAGAGTTGAAAATGGGCAGAATTTTGAAAATAGCAATTAGTAAAAAAGTTTAAAACAATAAAAAAATAAAAATTAAATTAAATTAAAGTTACAAGCCAAAAATAAAAATAATTGACTGCTCGATTGAATAACCAGGAGAGCCGTGTTAATTAGTGCTGGAGCGCAACGGGTTAATGTTACGCCTGATATTTCAATATTTAAACCTTGAACCCATGACTTTAGACTGTTGTTTTATAAGCATAGGCTTTCAGTTACCATGTTAATAGCTCTTGATTAAATGACACAGTATCGTTAGACCTAATTTCATTTTCAATTTTTTTTCTTTCTACAGATAAAAGTACCGTTCATGGCCAGTGGTCGGAGTGGAGCGAATTTTCCGCGTGCTCCGTGACGTGTGGATCCGGAACTTACCGAAGAACACGTCACTGGAAACCGAGCTCTAACGAACCAGCGAGTCTGGTTAATTTTACTTCCACACAGGAACTTCCGTGCAGCTTTAAAGATCACATGCTTTGTCCAGGTTTGTTCATTGATACAGTTAGATAAGTATATCCAGGGGCGGATCCAAGAATTGTGGAAAAGTGGGTGCCTTAACCTAATGGCGTAGCGAGGAGAGAAGGAAGGGGGGACACGGGGACCATGCCCCTCCAATCGAACTATTTTTTTTCTTTTTCACTGTATTAAATTTTATAAAATCATACATACATACATACATCCATACATCCATACATCCATACATACATAAAAAGACATCCAGACATCCATCTATGCTCAGAGCGCATCGTGGTTAGTCTTGCAATTTGCGGGCGATTCGGTGCCATGGGTTCGAGTCTCAGCAACGGCATGGGAATACTTGTGAGGCCAGAAAATATTTAATTATTCCCTGCGCCAGTGAGTTAATATCTATGTATGTAACAGTCAACCTCGACATACATACAATATATAGATATTCATACATCAATACATACATACATACATACATACATACATACATACATACATACATACATACATACATACATACCCACAATAGTGGGTTTCCTCCCCCAAATCTAAAATCTACGCCAGTGCCTAGACCAGTTAATATCGAATGGGTAAAACCCACTGGAAGTCTGAAACTGTTTCGATTACTTTTGTGAAACTTAAAGGATCTAATATATTTTACAAAGCCAATCTGCAACATACATATACAGTGTTTTAACCATTTATATTATATATGTATCCATAATTTAAACTATCCTTAAAAGTACATTGTCAAAGTTGCGATAATGGCTGTTCGCGCAAAAACAAATTGTTATTAATTTTTCTTTGAGTTTGAAACATAAAGTTTATACATTAGCGATACAGGGAACTGACAATGAAACAAAGATGGTGGCCATGCTATATTTAGCCATAAATTACTAGTATTCGGGAAACCCCCTTCTGACTTTTAAATTTTTTTATTATTATTGAATTAATTATGGAATGAGCATGCGTGGGATCAAGACATGTGCAGTTATTTATTATTTAATTATGACATACAATGAACAGTCTTAGAGAGGTAACCAGCTACACGTTTCGATTAGTAGCTAGGGATCTTTTATATGCACCATCCCACAAACAGGATAGTACATACCATGGCCTTTGATATACCAGTAGTCGTGCACTGGCTGGAACGAGTAGAAGAGAAAGATTTGTTGTTTATTCATCGTAATAACTCAATTTACAATAATGTACACACACACACACACACACACACACCAAAAAAAACAAAAACAAAAAAACACACACAACAAAAACACACAAAAATAAATAATTTGAAATATGAAATGAATTAGTCAGAAATAGAGCACGCATCCAAAACCAAAAAATATATATTTGTCATCCATTCCAGTCCTTAAGCCCAAAATTGCTATTTCATCAGCAGCATCAGTTTGTAGAAAGGTTAACTTTCCATTTAGATTCATTGAGTTTTTCTCGTTCCAACCATTGAACAACAACTAGACAAAGGCCGTGGTATGTGTTTTTCTGACTGTGGGATGGTGCATATAAAAGATCCCTTGCTGCGTTAGAAAATAAAATGTAGTGGGTTTTCGCTGATGACTACGAGTCAGAATTACCAAATGTTTGACATCCAGTAGCCGATGATTAATAAAGCAATGTGTTCTAGTCACTAGTAGTGGCGTCGTTAAACAAAACAAAACTTGTATTTGTCTTTTCTAGTGGAGGGCAGGTGGAGTTACTGGAGTGGCTGGAGCGCATGTTCACGTGCGTGCGGAGGCGGCACGAAGAAGAGAACACGCACGTGCAACAGTCCTAGGCCGGCGTATGGCGGGAAGGCGTGTGAGGGGGAGAACTGGGAGGGAGAGGATTGTAACGATCTCCCTTGTCCACGTAAGTACAACGTTCAGTCGTAACTTGCTGCCGCGTTCAATCGTAACTTATAGCGGGGAAGCATAGCCCAGTGGTACAGTGCCCGCCTGATGCGCGGTCGATCTAGGATCGATCCCCGTCAGCTAACCCCTGGGGTTTTTTCTCGACATAATCATATGTCCGACGCCGATATAACCGTATTTATATAACCGTTTTGAGTGCGTCGTTAAAAAAAACCAACAACAACAAAAAAACTAATCACTAGAAATTTTTCAATGGACTGGTGTCCGGTCTCCTTTAACTGTTATTGTGGTTAGAATGATGGAAATACATGGTTAAAACGTTTCAGGACAGCTAACGGCTTCCCCCCCCCTCCCCCAATATTTTCTT